>CM031234.1:542138402-542349849 GCA_018340775.1 Taxus wallichiana var. yunnanensis
TAGAATAGTGTGAATATTGTACATATTATTTCTGCTATGTTCTAGATTAGTAATAAACATGCTACCTCACTTGTCTTTGAGGAGGAATTTAATCCCATGTATCATGGAGTTGAACCTCATATTTTTTCCTGAAAAAATATCCAACCAATAGTTTTTGGTGACTCCGCTGGGGAATACAAATTGATAAGACTAAGATTATCCTATTGGTGTCTGGTGACTCCGTATTTTCCTTATTTTCGGTAGATCCATTTTCCGGTTAAAGTTGGCTAGAAATATCTTCACTCGCTCAATCCGAGCCGAGGGTGAAACTAATCCTTTCTTTGATCTGATTCAGCAACACAATTTTAGACGTTTCCCCAATAGTGTTATATCTAGCCGAGCAAGAAGTTCTTCTCCTATTCAAAGAACTCGGGTTTCTCAAGAGCAAGAAGCATCTGCAACCTACCATGAATTATTATGGTTTGATACTTGGATTCCTGTATGCACTTCATTGAGAAGGATGGAAGCACAACCTGTCCTTGGGGTGTGGTTATTGGTCCTCTTTCTCTAGCTTTGTCGTTGCATGAGCTACCACATGGATCTCGTAAGAATATTCCCAAATTCAATGCCGATGGGAATAAGCACCCTGATGAACACATCACCTCATTATTTGTAGCATGCAGTGTCCTTGGGGAATCCCATGAATATGTCTCTATTTGACTCTTCGTTAAAACATTACATGGTGTGGTATCGAATGGTTCTACCATCTTTCGAATGCATGCATTACCAAATGGACTACCATGAGATCTATATTTGAATAAAGGTTCAAATCAGCTAAAGATTCTCATGCCTTGTTAAGACAAATTACACATATGAAAAGGATTCTCATGAGCCCATATGGGACTTCGTGGAAAAAATCAACAAGATGATTTAGAAGATTCTGAGCTAGCCATTCCCACTCTTGAAAATCAAAAGTGTTTCTTCATCAACGCTCAACCCCCTGATGTGAGCTTCTTATTAAGAAGGTTTGTTATCCCTGATTTGGATACTACTCAAGCTACAACCACTGAAATAGAAGATGATCTCATTCTAGCAGGAAATCTTAGAAGAGAGTCATCTAAGCCTAAAAATTAGAGTTCTTCTCAAATTACTATTGATCCTATGATCTAGAAGATGGCCAATGAATTGATCACTTTGAAGAAGCAAATGTCTCAACAGGTGACCAATGTTCCTTATCGAGATATTCCTAGATGGAATTTCAACAATACCAATGGTGCTCCCGCAAGAGATAGGAATCAGTTGACTGTTGCTCAAACAAGGTTGGCCATTGAAGCTCCTCCTATCAACACAACAATGGAAATAGTTGAGGAAGATGAAGAACCAAAAGATCAAGGTTCTCATGAAGCATTTTAAGCTTCAGGATATGTTGATGGGTCTTTTGACGATTCAGCTGGCGACTCCAACATCGGGTACTTGGAATATGAGGAAGACGAATTCGAGCATGATGATTAGTCATTTGAATTCTTCACTCAATCTCAATCCCGAGAACCCCGTAAAGATGGTTGAAGGCTCTAAGGAGAAGGGTAAAGAAGCTCTTGTGGTTATGGCTAAAAGAGGCTCTCCTATCTCAATGAAAACTGAAAAGGAGACAACTAAAAAGGTAACTTCTTCTTCTAACTCTCTTTCTCCTACTCCTAAGACCAGTACCTCGACTCAGACCAATGTAACCAGAACTGATCCCACCATCATTCCTTCATATACCACTTTCGACATTATTGATCATGCAAAGAAAACTAAGATCCAAATGTTAGAAGTCGAGTACCTTCAGTCAAATCCTAAGAAATTTGAGAAACTTGCCAAATTCATTAGAAGTAAGGCTGTTATCCCTTCATCTTCAAAAGACATTTTTCCTAGCCCCACTCAGCCTTCACCTTATAATAATATGACATCTGTTGCTTCTTTGGGAAATATTGAACCATTTTATTTGTCCTTACTTATAAACAGTTTAAACTCAGTAATTGCATAATTTACTCAAGAGCCTATGATAACGTGATGCCCATAAAAGTAGCCCATGCCCTTGGACTTACCTTGAATAAATATTATGAGTGGTTTTACTCCATGGAAACCAAAAAGTCCCCTTGATTATCCAAATCAAGGTTGCACAATTTACATTTGTCGCATTCCCAGAAAAGAGAGTAAAAATGACTATCCTGGTTGCTGATATCCCAACTGCTTATGGTATTCTCTTAGGAAGAGGTTTTTGTAAAGATGTCGGAGGAGAAATCAATATGGTTTGGACCAAAGCTAAAATTCTAGTGAATGGAGTTCCTCGTGCCCTCCACCATGAAGTGCAAGTGAAGTACCTGGTCACTAAATCAGATGACCCCAAGGCTCAAATTCTCTTCAAAGATGCAGGCTTGGGAAATTATTTCATGACATCATAGGTTCCTTCTATAGGTATCAAGGAAGAAGATCCTAATGCTATTTGGACCCTCAAGTTCAATGGGAATTGTTCAACTACTGGCTCGGGTGGTCTTTGGTGTGGTTCTTATATCTCCGTTTTTGAGATATTTCCCTCCACCTTCAAGTCAGTAGTTTGACAATACTAATAACACGACCGAGTATGAAAATTTGTTATTAGGATTATAAATGGCAAGGAAAAAGGGAATAAAAATCTCAAAGTGCAGGGAGATGCTTTGAGTTGATTGTAAATCAAGTAAAGGTGATCTATCGTAAAAATGATCACCTAAGGCATTACAGAACAAGGTGTGGGACAACATAGAATGCTTTGATGATTTTTCCATCAAGGTAGTTTTGAGAGATTACAATGATAAATCTGATTCTTTAGCCATGTCTACATCTCTTCTCCTTCCTCACCCAAAGTTCAAACAGACAAGTATACCATTGAGATTGTGTATCGTCCAAGTGTTCCAGATAATTCAGCGCATTGGCAAGTGTTCAATGATGATCAATAGGTATTGTCTTTTCTTGAGAAAGCTGATAATTTGAGCGAGCTTTATTTTGAAGGATCATAATTGGCTTTCCTTGATTCCATATTGAATTCATATCAAGATATTGATGGTGAATTCATCCATCTCAAAGGTAATAAGATTCCAAAGGGATTGGTTTCTTTGGAAGGTCTATTTGACAAGCATGACCATTTTATTCATAATAAAAGGAAAGCTAAAGGTGCTTCCTTGTCAGAGGTAGATAAATTTAATCTGGGCTCTTCTCGACTAACCACAAAATGTAAGCATCGTAAAATTTTGTTCTCGTGAGGAGAAAGGAAGATTCACTCCACTCCTAAAGAGATATGTGGACGTCTTGGCATGGTCCTATGTGGATTTGAAGTCTTTCAAGCCCAAGGATATGTAACATAACATCCCTTTGAAGTCTTGATGTCAAACCCTACAGAAGAAGCAAAGGAATTACAACCCAAATATCTTAGGGACTATTCTTACGTAAATTCAAAAGATGTTAGCTGCAAGGATTATCTTCCTAATCCATCATTCTACCCGGTTCCTAACATCATTCATGTCGAAATAATAATGGTGAGATCAGGGATTTGTGTTGGCTTTCGTAACCTTAATCAGTCTTCATTGGAAGAAAATTACCCATTTCCTAACATGGACCAAGTATTGTAGATCATCACTGGATCATAAATGTTATCCATGCTTGAAAAATTTTTAGGGTATAATTAGATCGAGGTAGTTGCCGAGATCAACATAAAACAACATTAACCACCCCATGGTGTACCTTTTCTTACGTAAGGATGCCTTTTGGTTTGATTAACGTTGGAGCCATGTTTTAAAGAGCTATGGAATTAGCTTTCAGAGATTTTATGGGAAAAATTATATTTGTATATTTGGATGACTTTACAATCTTCTCTAAGAAGTGAAGTGATCATTATGATCACCTGGAGCAGGTACTCTTAAGATGCAGGCATCATGGGATTTCATTAAATCCTAAAAATTCCATGTTCGAGTAATAGAAGGTAATTTTTTGGGTCACATCGTGACTAAAGAAGGAACCAAGATCAACCCAGAGTGGGTGAAGGCCATCCAAATCCTTACCCTACCTACAATCAAAACTGGGGTACATTCCTTTTTGGAAAGGTCAATTTCCTAAGAAGATTTGTACCTGAATTTGCCAATAAAACCAAGGATATCCTTGGGATGATGAAAGGTAAGACTCCATTTCGATAGAGCAACCTTTGAAGGAAGATTTATTTCAAAGAAGTAAAAAGGGAAATTTCTCGTGCTCATATTCTATTATGCCTAGACTTCAAGAAGGATTTCATCATGTACAAATGCTATGCTTCAACGCATACAAGATGTCACCCATCCCGATGTAGGAGAACAAAGAAGGAATCAAATCTCCCATTGATTTCATGAGCTACCCATTAAAGGAACATAAATTGAAGATGTCAAAAATTGAAAAGCATGCTTATGCAGTAGTGAGAGCGGTGATGCATTTCAAATATTATGTGTTGAGTTATCACACTCTCGTTCTTGTTTCGATACTATAATTAAATCCATTTTGACTCAACAAGAGTTGGGTAGTCAATGGGAAACTGGATAGCCAAAGTCCAAGAATATGACTTAGACATCGAGCTACCAAGTTGGTACGAGGAAAATGCTGTACAATTAATAGCAGAAAATAATTACGAGACAAGAATGCGAAGAAACCGAAGGTACTTCAAAATTACCCATGGTGCTTTTTGTAAGCAAAATCGATGAATGGTACGTAAATATCAATTTATTTTTAACTTACAAAGAATTTCCCCACATTTAAGCCAAAAAGAGAAGAGGAAAGTTAAATTAAGGTCCACAAGATACATTCTATGGGATAATGGTATATACAAGAAGGGTATTGATGGTGTATTCTTGCGTTGTGTCGATAAGTCTCAGCAGATAAGGTTGTTAGAATCCTTCCAAAATCTAGCATGTGGAGGAAATTTCTCTTCCTCCATGACAGCTTACAAGATCTTATGGGCTAGGTACTATTGGCCTACTCTCTTTCGAGATTCAGTTGAATGGGTGGCTAAGTGTGAAGCTTGCCAACATTTCATTTGCCATCCTAAGCTAGCAGCTCTTCCCTTGAAGCCTATGATAATTAAAGAACCTTTTCGCCAATGGGGAATTGATTTCATTGGATTATTGAATCCTTCCTTCAAATTCTGGTCATAATTATGTGCTCATCACCATAGACTATTTCACCAAATGGGTGGAAGTTGTGCCAATCAAGCAGGTAACCTCTAAAGTTGTGTGCAACTTTCTCAAGGAGAATATAATTGTTAGATTTGGTGTGCCTCACAATATCGTTGCTAACAATGCTTCCAATTTCTCATCACATGAGTTTATAGAATTTTTCTATGGATTTGGGATCATGTTGGATCATTCATCTGATTATTACCCCCAAGGAAATGGTCAGTTGAATCAAGCAACAAGAACCTGGTGACCATAATCAGAAAGCTAGTCAATGAGAATCAGTGGACATGGCACAAAGTATTGTATGATGTATTATAGGTAGATCAGATTACTCCTAAGAAAACTATTGGAATGTCCCCATTCTAGGTGTTGTATGGAATTGATGTTGAGATTCCTATCTATATAGAATTTCTAGCCTTACGGTTGGCTAAAGCAATTGAGGATGAAACTTTTCAAAGTTCCATTGAGAAATGGATAATGTACCTAGCCAGGCTAGAAGAAGAATGGATCAAGGTGTTGGATCACATTGCAGATCATTAGAGTAAAGTCAAAAATATATTTAAGAAAAAATCAAAGCAACTTGATTTCTAGATTGGAGATTTAGTACTTCTTTGGGATCAGAGAAGGGAACATAAATGGATGCATGAAAAGTTTGATTGTTTATGGAAAGGTCCTTTCAAAATCCATCCATCAAATTTGAAGGGTGAAAATAGCTTCGTCTATCATATCTTGATGGAGAGTATCTCCCTCTACCTTTCAAAGGCCAAAATTTGAAGTTGTTCCATCGCAATGCAAGATGATCTATTAGATCTTGTATTATAACTTATTTTCTTTGTGTGTTTGCTTTATTTATTTATTTCTTTCTTTGTTTTTGGTTTTTCTTTTTCAAAATTTGTAGCTCAATGGATAAATATTTTTGATACATGAGTTCTCTTCCTTTGATGTATCAAAGAAAGTCCCCAACTAGAGCTAGTTGTTATCTCGTTTTAGTGATTTCAACTAAAATTGAGATAACCATAGGAAAATTTTGGAAAAATCTCTTAAATTTCCCTTTGAAAGAGATTTTCAGGTTTTTAAGTTTTCATTGCATGAAAACATGTTCCTTGCATGCAACATGTCTCATGTTCCCGAAACCCAAAACGGATTGCCTAAGTCCTTCATGTCGGGTTTTCGGAACTTCCAAGCATCGGAACATGCTTTTCCAAATGCATGTTTCATGTCATTTGTTTCTGAAACCCGAAACTCGAAATGAAGCCTTCATGTTAGGTTTTGGGATCGAGAAGCATCTAAACATCTTATGCATCATGCCTCATGTTTCTCGAAACTGAATTGAATCAAATCCTTTGTATCGGGTTTTTGGATGCTCCAAGCATGATGACATGTCATTAATGTCCAGTTGTCTGGCAGTTGGCACATGTGTCAAGTGAGGTGTAATTAATGTTAGGTTGTTATAAATAGTTGGTTTTCCACGTCATTTGTTACCTTGTATGTTTTTGTTGCGTTGGATTTCTGTTTATGCTTCTTCCACCTCCAAACCCAATCAAGCTTCCCGATCGATTTCGCCATCCATCTTTGATTGTTTTTCGAGCTTGTTGAAGGTACTCTTCTCTTCTTTATATTTTGAAGCTTTTTGGGTTATTTATGAGGTGTTTGTTTGGGGTTTCCATTTCATTTCCTCTTCCATTACTGGTTTAGGGTTTTGGGTCATTTTCCTTGATTCTTGTCTTATTCCCATATGGGTTCTTGTTTGAAATTCACCCCTAGGTTATTTACTTATTTTTCATAGGTTGTACCCTGTAGATTTAAAAAGATTCTTAAAATTCCTAAGTGATCATGAGGTATTAATTTCTCATATCTTGACATGTCAGAAACCCGATATATTTATTTCAGTTTTTGGGTGTTTAACATCTCACTTTTTCCGCAGTGTGTCAGGATTTTCTACCCGCTCAACATCCATCAAGATTCATAGTGTGTCAGGATTTTCTACCTACTTTACATCCTCCAAGTTCCCCATGTGTGTGGGGTTTTCCCATGTTTCCAAAACTTCCTCATTTCGTAGTGTGTTGGGTTTTCATCGATGCTCAACATGTCCTAACTTCCAACATACACTCTATTGTGTCAGGTTTCTCAAGGTGCTCGACATCCTCCAAACTCTGCCAGTATTTCAGGTTTTTGTTGGTGTTTGACATGACTTAATTTCTAACATAGACTCCATTGTGTTGGGTTTCCTAAGGTGTTTTGCAAGTCTCAAAAGCTGAACAGTGTGGTGGGTGTGTGTAATTGTCTAACAAAATTTCAATCTCGATTGCTCTTCTAGAAATCATCAAGGCATTTCTTCTTCGAGGCTCCTCATGTCGAACCCTTGCCAATCTAAGGACAAGTCAGATAGAACAGGAAAGATGAAGTATAAGTATCAGAAGATGGAGTCCCCTTGTTACATGGATTACAATTATGACATTCGAGACACATAGCTTGGCAATATAGATATGGAGGACTTCTAGAATAGAATTAAGGATTCTTCTCAGAATTCCTAGATGAAGTCGATAGCTGACAGTGGTCTCCCTCTTTCAATAGGATTTCCAATATTAGCTCAATGCCCTAAATTCATCCTGGCGTGTGCTTCCAACTATGACTCGACATCTTGCTCAGTAAGAAATCAAGTAGGAGACTCTATAGTGAAATTGGACAGAGGTTAATTTGATCAACTCCTAAGGTTGCCCAACTTTGAGGAATATGTTGATTTAAACCTTCAATAAACACAAAGGGCCTGGGAAAAAGATCAGGAAGACTGCATTAAGAATGTAAAAAAGAAGTTCTTGATCAAGGCTAAGCCAACCATTTTTAGGTTTCCAAAGTTGGTCCCTAGAAGTGATTTCATTCTCGATATCAGTGATATCATCACCCCTGTTTGAGTCGATTTTTTAAACACCTAGAGTCAAGAGATTTCCAAGGGTGGATGTACCAATTCATGGTTGTCATAATGAAGAATGACCAAGGGATTGATTGGGGTAGCCTAATAATTGACGAGATAGTATCCCAAATGAAAACAATCTTTTCTACCACCAAGTTCTATATGATGTCATATGTCACCTATGCAGCAACATGCATGAGAAATTACCCAATGCTAGATGTGAAGGGAAATCAGAAATGGAACAAATATATCGAATTCCCTTAGTACAATAAAAGGGTCTAAAGATCAATATATAAGAGTGAATGATGCCTTCTTCTATGAAAAAAATTACAGGTTGAAACCTAATCTAAGGAAAAGAAGGGTTTACGATGAAGCATGGGACAAAGTGTCAAAATGGGGTTGCATCTTCTTCAGTGGTCGTGTTCCAGGTATCCCTTTTCATTTTCCCGGGTTCCCGGTGATAAAGTGATCCTTATGGAGTTATTCGAGACAATTGTTGGATTTTCACAAATTCCAACAAAGCAAACACAAAGCCTCCATCTCCTTCCCTATTTCCATTGGAAGGTATACATGCTCTATGATGGCTAAGGCCAAGAATGTTGTGCATGAGCTTCAGAAAAATTGAAGAAATATACGAAGCCCAGAGAGGTATTTGACTTCCGAGGAGTCCTCAAGTCATATGGAACCTTGTATCTGCATGTGCCCAACGTGGAAGACATCTGGATTGACCTTCGGGATGAAGTTGCCATCCGAAGAAAGGAAAACAAAAGAATGACGCTTAAAGAAATTTAGATGTTAGATCTAGCTGATATCCCCTGAAGGCACCGTGGACAATGAAAGTGTCCTTGACACTATGTACAAATTTTCAAATGGAGACTAACACGATTCTGACACCATTGATTGGTCTTCTTTGCTAAAAATCTTCTATCGCATTTGAAAGAGCTGCTCGGACTCTTTTCCGTATTAGGGCATGGCTCATTTCTTGAGGAATGAGTTATAAGGAAAAGATATTTTCAAAGATAGCCACTTTAGAGGTGGGAACCTCCAAGGGAGAGAGGGAAAGGATAAAATCCCTACCGAGAGTTAGGTAAATTTTAAGTTTTTTAGAAAAGGAGAAAAGTAAGGATCTGCATCATCTGCCACTCCTTCACAAACAGCAGAGAGATCTTGGATTGACCTCCTCCACCACAACAAGGAAAAATTCCTTTAGAAGTCAAGGTTATTCAACCTCTCATTTCTCCTTTTTTTGATTGCTCATCAAAGGTAAGTCTCTCTCTTGGTTCTTAAGCTTTGACTACAAAATCCTTACCTCGTCCCTTCCAATCTTCCCAACCTCCTATTTCTTTGTCAATTTCATCAGCCATGGCCAACATCTTCTCCAACCTCTCACCTCTCTATGCTGGACCTAAGATGGCCATAGATATGACTCCTCCTTCTACACCATCATTCACTGAGTCTATCCCCACAAACACCACAGTTGCAGTCATCACTACTTCGTAAGTAAACCTTCCTCCACTCGTATATGTTAACATAACACCTCCAATAGGGGAAGCTTCTTCCACTATACCTCAATGGTTAGTTGATTAGAACAAAAGGAAGAGGAAGGTGGTAGTTCCTATACTAGCCTTCGAATTCGGTTCCTCAAGATCTCTCCTACCAAATCTGCCAAAAAACCCAAAACAATTTCAAGAGTTTCGGTGGATGCCTCAGGGCATAAGTTTACAGAGATTTCCACTCCTATGGTTAACAAAACTAAGGAGGATATAATGGTCACTGATGATCAGATCACAAGGGTTGATCTGGGAAAGGTAACAATAGAGGGAGCACAACAAGATGCGCAGGATGCCATGAACACGTTGTGCTAGAAGATGAAGGAAATGAAGGTGAGAAGAGATGAGCTAAAGGATAAAGTTGAGCAATTGATAGAGGTATTACTCAAGCTCTCAAATCCTTCTCAGTCAACACCGTCATCCCCTACCCCTACTCCTATCAGGTTTGATTTCTCATCGATACCTAGGATTGAAAAGATCAATGAAAAGGGGAGAATAGTTGACGAATGGATTCAGAGGCTAATCCTATAAGGAAGAGAGGTCATTGATGAAATAGTGGAGGTTTATAAATCCTTGGAGGAGATAAAGAAGAATGGTGAAAAAATGGATGATGAATTTTCAAAGGAAGTTGGGAACCTCGAGTTAAAATTTGAGGCTCTCAATGTGCTGAAACAAGTTCCGTCCCACATCTTGATTGAAGAAGGAATCATTCCACATGGGGATAAGCATTTCCAGCTAATCAAAGCCATCAAATTTAGGATAAATATTCTCAGTGAAGCTTGTAGCAAGTTGATGAAATCTAGATATTAATTGGTTGATGCCATGAATGACATAGAAGAGGATTTTTCCAAGACTTCACCAAGGTGTTGGATGAAATCTTGAATATTTTATCTACTGATGATTTCTATAAAACATCCAAGAATCAATCCAACACGAACCAGCTTCCATCTTCAATTTGACAACCATTAATAAGTTCCTAAGGACTGAAAATGTTTTAGAATCATTAAAGAAACTCAATAAGAGATTGAGGAAACTTCCTGGCAATGCAAGAGACACTCAAGAAACTTGTGAGGTCTTAAGCAACCATTCTAGTGTGCCAGATGAAGCTGAGATGTAGGGCACAATCTGGAAGTTCCAGGAATTTCGAGACAAGAAGGATTCACTGGAGGAAGAAAAGGACATCGAAACAGGATAAGCATAATGTTTCATGTCATTTCCATCAAGAGATTGACATGTTTTTTCATTTTCATTTCGTCACATAGGACGAAAATTTTGACTTGGTCTCCTGCATGAGAGTCAAGCAAAATAGGATTCTTGTTAAATGACTATTTTCTAGGATTTATCCTATTTTCTCTCTGCTCTTTCTATTATAAATAAGGGATGCTTGTGAATTCCAAAGGGGCAGATTTTTATAATATTGAGATCTATTGTGAAGAAGAAGAAAAACTTTGTATTTTCTTTTAATCATTGAGGAATAGAAACATGTGTTATTTTCCAAACATTGTGTTTTGGTATTCATCTATCTTGAGAGATTGTTCTTACGTACAAGATCTTAAGCTATTATTTGCTTAGTGTTCTTGATTATTTTAATCATTTCAAACATTACACCCATTATCTAAAACTCCTATAAGTATTTCTTGATCTGTGTTTTCTTGAAAGAAAATATGTTCCTCTCATTCCCTTCCTACTCTATTTCTTCTATAATAGTTTCCTTTCTAATCCATTCTATTTATGAAATCTGTAACATCTCCATCTCATGTTGATATGGATTTCGGGATTATATCTCAACCCCAATGGTTAGAATAGTGTGAATATTGTACATATTATTTTTGTTGTGGTTTAGATTAGTAATAAACAAGTTGCCTCACCTGTCTTTAAGGAGGGATTTAATCCTACGTATCATGTGGTTGAACCTCATATTTTGGCCTTTGACAAAATATCCAAATGACACGGTGGTGGAAAAGGCTATAAATACAAAGGGCCGATAGAGGAAATGGATTGGTGGAGTGAGAGGTGAAGCTCTAAATAAATACATGAAAAATTATATGGGTTGGGTTTAGGAGATCTGTAGGAGTAATGGTATACCAAGGGATGGGTATATGTTTTCCTTTGCATTATAAGGGAACTAATTCTAGTTCGATGCATTTTTCTAATATGCACTATCATTTTGGTCTATAATGAGCCTAATAGATGTACTATGATTATTGAACATGTTGAATTTACATATATATATATATGTGTGTGTGTGTGTGTGTGTGTGTGTGTGTGTGTGTGTGTGTGTGTGTGTGTGTGTGTGTGTTGTTTGTGGCTTATACATGTTTCTTATGGGTCTTATCTATGTATGTTTCATATGAATGATTATAAATCCCTATACATCCCATTTCCATTATGACCCAAATCTATATTCTCATCAATGTGTTTCTTATCTAGATGGATGCATTAGTTTAACACACATTCTAAGTTCTGAGTTGAATATGGGGTTGCATTCGTTATTTTCTATTAATCATTTGTCATAGATTATGCATTCTTACACAACTCATATAAAGGAGGGGCTCGGTGCCCACATGTGCCTCGGGTGAGCGCCCAATGCCCATTTGGGTGATTGGGCATTTGGCGCACATGGGATTTTCTGTTCTTTAGGGGTATAAAAATTGATTACATATT
This sequence comes from Taxus wallichiana var. yunnanensis, assembly GCA_018340775.1. Lineage (NCBI taxonomy): Eukaryota > Viridiplantae > Streptophyta > Pinopsida > Cupressales > Taxaceae > Taxus > Taxus wallichiana. Next base: position 542,150,717 of record CM031234.1, read on the forward strand.
TTTAACCTAAAATGGTTGACAAATATACCTAGGTGATTGTATTTAATAAATATAAACATAAATGATTCACTTTATTAAATACTTAATTAATGTATGTTACCTAGGTATGAATATTTAATAATAGAAAAATATTTCATATTATTAAATATTGAACCTATATAATAGTGATGGACCCTTATTAATTAAGGTTTGGCCAGACCACTTAATCATTATGTTCCAACACTCTCCCTTAATGTTAAGTGGGATAACATATGTCGATAAATTACCTTCCCATGGTATACTACATTATTTACAATCCTTAAACCATAAAGCTTTTAGGCTATCATATTAGGTGAAGGAATTATAACACCTTCATCATATTCAAGTTACCTTTTTGGTACAAAAGGATTTGGAATCCCAAATATCATCCCATAATCGTGGCTAAGTATGATTTGTAAGTTTTACATATTCTCACAGAGTTCTCATAAAAGGTTATTGAACCCAAGCATACAAGAACCTTTTTATAACTAAGGATCTCCTTAAAAATATGCTTTATCGGATGTTTACCAAGAAACTCAATAATAGTAAAGAGTTTATCTTGAAGATCACCTTTAAGATATTTCTATACTTCTTTATAAAAAAGAAGCCGAGAAGGTTGTAATTTTCTCAAACAGGTAGGAAAACCTCTATAATTATATTAGTGTGAAATAATTAAAAATACATAGGTACAGGATGCAAAATATTTGTGTATTGTACAGCTGGATACAAATAATTAAAGGATGTTGCATGTGTCTGAAAATATTCCTTAATACACAAGCTTCCAAAACCATCCGAGAAGCATTAAAAAACTAAATACAACAGGCATATAGTTACAACAAATAAATAAATAATATGGTTAAAGAATATAACCATATAACAATGTAACTAATTAACCTATTTACCATAGTTAGCTATAGTAACAGTAAATAATAGGAAAAATTACTATTTACCCTAACATTGCCCCCCTTAATTTTGCATTGTCTCGAGGGATGAGGAGAGGAAATCTCTGAACATCTCGAATTTTTCACATACAAGTGAATTTTTGAAGATATCTACTCATTGTTCAACTATTGGATAAAATTGAAGCTGTATATTGTGCTTCAAGACATGATCACATATGAAATGTACCTATACCTCAATGTGCTTTGTTCTTTCATGAAAAAATGGATTGCGAACAAGTTTGAGAACACCTTCATTGTCAACATACATGGTGGTCGGTTTGTCTTGTGGTATTCCAAGTCCTTCAAGTATGCGACATAGCCATATCAATTCATAGATAACTTCTCCTACATAACGATACTCACTTCTATGGAAGAACGAGAAATAAAGTGTTGTTTCTTTCTTCCCCATGATATTGGTCTAGATCCCATAAAGAACACAAATCCTGAAGTGGATTTTCTGTCATCAATATTTCTGCATGATCTGAATCCAAATATCTTGAAAATAATAAGTTTTCATTATTCTTTTATTCTAGACCAAGATCCACTGATCCTTTGAGATATCTCAAGATGTTCCTTTCTACTTTCCAATGAAAAAATTTGGGTTCCTGCATGAACCTGGATAGATAGCTCACTGCAAAGCTAATATCTGGTCTAGTGTAGGTCAGGTAAATGAGACTCCCAATCAACTACCAATAGAGAGTGGCATTTACCTCAGGAGATGGATCTAAATGAGATAACTACAATATATTCTCCATAGGTGTAGAAATCGGTGTGCAATCCATCATCCTAAATTTCTCAAGCGTCATCTTGGTATATTTCATCTAAGAAAAAAAATGGGATTCTATTTCCGCCATACTTCTAATCCAAGACGATAGTGAATTAGCCCGAGATCTATCATGTTGAACGATCAATTAAGATATTTCTTAATTGCATTGATCATCGTCATTGAACTCGCCAGTGATGACTGGATCGTCAACATAGAAAACAAAAATCACAATCTCCCACCCTTACTTTTTGAGGTAAAGATTAGGATCATATGGATTTCTAACAAATCCATGTTGTACAAGATGCTCATCAATTTTGATGTACCATGCCCGAGGTTCCTGTTTGAGGCCATACAGAGATTTTTTGAGTCTGCATACCTTTTCTTCTTGACCAAGTACAACATATTCCTTAGGTTGAGTAATATAAAATTCTTCTTGTAAATATCCATTCAAGAAGGAACTTTTTACATCCATATGATGGAATTTCAAACCAAATTGTATAGCTAGATAAAATATCATCCTGATCATTTTGATCTTAGCTATGGGAGAAAATTTCTCCTCGTAGTCAATGCCTTCTTCTTGTGCATACCCCTTTTCTACTAGTCTTACTTTATACTTGTCCATTGTCCCATCTCGCATCTAATGGGTTTCTTCCCCAGTGGAAGATCAAAAAGTTGTCAAGTTTTATTTTTCATTACTAACTGATATTCGAGTCCATGGCATATTTCCAAGGTTTTAACTATATGTCTTCCTACATTGTAGAGGGATCATTAGACTCAATAACTCTACTCATCAAAGAAAATTTCACTTCTTCTCTTACTTTACTGAAAATCTATGGTCTAGGGGTGGATGTATCCGGTGGAGCATCCATTCTTACATCTTGTAACATGCTAGTATACCATTTGGACATATGCTTTGAACTGCCCTTGGGTCGTGGTTCTATCATATCAACACCATCATCCCCATCATCACTTTCATCATCTATGGGAACATCAACTTCAGTTTTTACAACTGGTGAAGAATCTACATCAGGTGAGTCTGGAGGAGGAGACTCTGCTTCCTTATTCTCAAAGAACTCAACATATCTACTAGTGTAGGATCTCCCGGTATTCGTATCTATCAATCTATACCCAATATTTTCTTCATTATAGCCAATAAAAATGAGTTTTTGTGACTTCATGTCCAATTTATTTATGTTCTTCTTGGGTATGTGCATACTTTCTTTACACCCAAATACTCTAAGGTGTGCAACAGATGGTTTCGATTTGACCATGCTTCATGTGGTGTTACTCCATTAAGAGCAACTATGGGCACTCTGTTCAACAAAGACACAGTTGTCTTTATTACTTCTGCTAAGAATGTATTTGTAATTCCATAGTCATCAATAATGCATCACACCATTTCCATGATAGTACGATTTATTATCTCAACAACACCATTGTGTTGCGGTGTGTGTGGAGGAGGTAATTGTCAACGAATTCTATGAGCTTGAAGGCGTATTTGAAATCATCACCGGTGAATTCCCCTTTGATCTGAGTGGAGAGTTCTGATGTGATGATCAGTTTCATTCTCAACAACTACTTTGAAATTTTTGAAGGTTTCAAAAGCTTCACTTTTCTTGTGAAGAAAAAAAATCCACATTTTTCTCGAATAGTCATCAACACAAAGCATGAAGTACTGAAATCTAGAATGAATTGGTTACATCAGACCACAAAGATCAATATGAACCAGATCAAGCTTGCCATGAGCTCAAAAATTACTCTTCTAGAATGAAGATCTACGTTATTTTCCTACTAGGCAAAGTGAGGACAGCTTATCTATATCCTTCTGACGAGATGGTAGCCCATGTACCATAATGCACCAACAAAGTGTCTCAAGATACTTGAAACTAACATGACCAAGTCTTTGATGCCATAATTGTGTTGAGGTAGAGTTCTTAGCCATAAGTTCCTGATCATCTCTGTGGACAAAATCAAGATGGAACATGCGTCCCACATTGGAGGCTTTTGTAACTATTTTTGATCCTTGTGATTTGTCTCGAATTAAACACATTTTCTTTTCAGAATTAATATCATATTCAATTTTTAAGTTGTGATCAAGGAGTTGACTGACTAAAAGTAGATTTTTAGTTAACCCAGGGACATATAAGACATCTGATAGTCTACAGTTGCATGAACAAAGGGGTAGAGAAATGTTCCCAATCCCTTGAACTGTATATGAAGAATCATCACCCAACGAAACATGTTTTTAGAAGGCATGTCCCTCATTGAATTAAACCAGTCTCTGTGCCCGGTCATGTGTTGAGTGGCTCCCAAATCAATATACCGACATCACTAGATGGCATGGAAAGTTCACTTGATCAAGTAGTTTACAATAAGTTTTCATTATCTAAATGTTCTTTCACAAAGCAATATTTTCTTGCGATGGGGTTATATTTTCCAGCTTCCCCTTTTTCTACCCTTGATTGTAGTTTTTATGTCCCTTGTGATATTGTTGGTGTTAAGGTCTAGAGTTTCTTGATGAACCTTTTGTAGGTCATTAAAACATGTACCCGCATCTTGAATCTAGAAGGATCGATGTGTTTGAGACAAAAATGGAACCATCCCCAAGTTTTGGGACCTTGTGCACTTGGGATGGATCTCTAGAGAAGACTGGTTCCTCTATATAATTCTAATGCTACTACTTCTCCTCCTGCTAGAAAGGGAAAGTAAGCTAATAATGCCAATGGACCAGGGATAGAAGGATAACATGAAGGAAATCTACACTAGAAAGGTGATAGCACAAGAAAAAGAGGGATGAACACTATATGTTCTAACTGAAAGTGAGAGGAAATACGTGAAAAGAGGCTAGACACGTATAACACAACTTAGAATGTATTTACCCGATTAGCTTCATGAAACACAACTTAAATAAGGAATTGCAAGGGACTTGAATGACACAACCAATGCACAATGCAAAAGTAAAGGCAAGAAGAAAGAATGCAAACATGTGAGGACATAAGATATTCAAAAAATAATACTTATATTATTTCAATAAATGCATAGTGTTATTACAATGGCGAAGGAGGCTGATATCCACATGCAAGAGCCGGATCTAGAGTTATGCAACTCAAAACATAGAAAACATGGAGTCCTTAGCAAAACGCGTAAGGATCCGGAGTATCTAACATAACAAATGAGCCTAGCTCTTACATTTATAGATGAATCGGTGGAAGAAGAGGAGAAGAAAGGAGGGAAAACTTGATTTTGAAATATAACCACCAACAAGAGGAATTAAATGCTGCGAATTCACCTTTTAATATGTCGATGCGTGGAGGGAAAATCAGATCAAATCTGGGTGGTTGGAACAATCAGATCTACTCATCAATGCTCGGATATCCATTTTCCCATTTCTCACCTACCAGATCCACCAAGAATTCAAATTTGATTAGTTGGAACTGTACATGACATCAGTGAGATCTTTGAAAAGTTTGGGTGTGCCTCGATCAAAACTCTATAGAAAAAGATATGCACGTCGAAGTTTGTCGAGCCATCAAGACACGAAATAAACATCGCACACGTGCATTGGTTGAAATATTGGCCAAATGTGTAGCTTCCTTATTGTTTTCTTCCACGTTTCACCCACTAGTTTGTTGCAAGGATTCAGTGCCTTGGTGGTGTGCTTTGATAGGTTGTGTGTGGCACACTCAAGCTGACTTGGCATAGGAAGCGCAGACAAGGGCACAAAAGATCACACGTGGAGGAAAGTGAGGCGGAGATAGGAGGGTAGAGAACACATGGTCAAGGTGAGTGAGGGAGGCTGAGAACTTAGCTATTTTAAAGCAAGTGTGAGGTGTGTGGGGAAAGATGGAAACAAAGAGGAAAAGGAAAAAAAGGGAAGGAAGATCGAAGGTGCACGAGAGGAAGGATGGAGCACACAGGAGAAACTGCGGATAAGGGAATGTGCCAAGTGACTCTAAGTGCACGCAACCTTGCAATAATAATTTGGATATGGAATGTGTATGTAAGTTACCTAAATTAATAGGAAAATTTTTTGGATAACAGTTTTGGTGACTTTCGGGGCCATCTGCCTACTAGATGAAAGAAATTAGTATCTTGGAGAATCCATTTGGCCTGGATCTGCTATGTAGTCATGAAATCTGATTTGTAACTTTGAAGAACCTCCCCTGAAGCCATCTAAAGATTATTTCTCAACTCTATTCTAAATCTTGTAACTGTTGAAAGAAGCTTTGCATCCTTGAAGCAATAGAAAAACATGTGCACAAAGCACGCGAGAGGAAATAACTATATACAAGCAAAAAATGTGCGCGTAGCACACTTAGAGGAATTAAAACTACTCTAATATTAATAGAATGATGCAGCAAACCTAATGGAAGGGTTTGAGATATATCCCATTTATTGGTATATGTAGCGTGCTTCCATCAAGATGAATTAACTCAAAAGAGTTAGCCTTTTTGCATAAACTAGTGATGTATGGGCCACTCCAAAGTGCAACAAACTTTGAATGGCACCCTAGTTTAGCTCTGTCAACATCCCATTTCAAAACCAAGTCCCCAAATTTGAAATATTAAGGCCTAGCCTTTGTATCAAACCATTTCTTTATTGCTTGTTTATGTTGTTCTATCTTGATTATGACATATTTCCTTGATTCTTCAATACTAACTAGTTCTGCTATTCTGATTTCTCTCTTGCCTACGCCTTCAAATTCTAGTTGTTGGCGAGTACCAATGAGTTCAACTCTAATGTCAAAGGAAGGGTAGCCTCCTTGCCATATATAAGCTTGTAAGGCAAATTCCCTATTGCATTTTTGACTGTGATTCTTTCTACCAAAAGTACGCGCAAGACCTTTGTATACCACTGTATTTTGTTGATATTCATTGTGTGCTTCATGATCCCGATTAGGTTCTTGTTTGTCGATTCTACCGCACCATTACCTTGGGGGTAATAGTTGGAAGAAGTTTTCAAATAAATGCCCGAATTACAGCCCAATCAATAATTTTGGTCCCATGGAAGGCCTTTGCATTATCGGAGATAATGGTGCAGGGAACGCCAAACCTTGTGATTATTCCTTCGAGAAAGTCAAGAATGACTGACTCAATTGATTCCTTGAGAACGACACTTCCTTTTATCTGGTGAAGTAATATGTATCTCATCAACAACTACTTATGTCCAATGCTTAAAGGAGGATTGATCATGCCTATGAATTCAAGACCCCATTACATAAAAGGTTGATTTTCCTAGATTGGTCGAGAGGGGAAGCACTGCTAACCTTTTCTTTCCTACAAAGAAAGCACATTATTTGCATTTGGTTACCCACATGTGTGCATCTGCAAATAGGGTAGGCCAAAATATACCTACCATTATGATATTCATTAATGTAATTTTGGCAAAGAAGTGTCCACTATAGAATCGATCGTGAAATTTTGCTAACACCTTTTTGTCTGTGCATCATTGATACACCTTAACAACACGCCATCTAGATTTATTCTAAAGAGAAGTCCATCAATCAAGACATAAGAGATAGATTGTAACCTTAGATTCCTTCTATTTTCTTTGTTCAAACTGGGAGGGCATGCACCCTCAGAAAGGAATGTGATCATGTCCTTCATTTATTCATGTGTGTCGGATTTATGTTCTGATCAAGTTCTACGAGCGGGAGAGCCTCATGCAGAAATAATGAAGCCTCAAGTTCATTATGCACATCCTTAGCAATTTTCTTGCAAAGCACAATACCTCTTACCGAGTTTTTTTGCCTTGATAGTCACATCATACTCCATGATTTTAATCACCCATCATGCTCTTTTCTCACTGATTTCTTCTCCCATGATGAAGTCTCTAATAGAAGAGTGGGAGACTAACACCTTGATATGATTTTTGGTGAGTATACTTTTGAATTTCTTGAGCACGTGCATGATGGCGAAGACTTTCTTCTCTATGTGACTATATTTTATTTCGTAATCCTTCAAATCTGGCTAAAGAAAGCCACTTTGGTTGTTCCAGTCCTTGTTCATTTTCTTACGTCAGAAAAAAACAACACTCGCATCAACACTGTAAGCATAAAGGATGAAATACTTTGAGTAGTTTGGGTTGATGAGTGTTGGTGTGCAAACAATTTCTTTCTTGATTTTGTTGAAGCTTTATTTTCCTTCTATTGTTCATCCAAGACCGAATCCTTCTTGAGCATAAGGGTGATGGGCCAAACCATTCCTGCGCAGTTAGGGATAAAACACCTAACAAAGTTGATGTTGCCAAGGAAGGATTGCAAGGCCTTTTTATGCGCTGGCAGGGAGAGGGCTAGGAGGGCTGAGACGTACTTAGGATCAATAGTGATGCCATCCTTTGAAACTACATGGCCCAAAAGCTTGCCCTAAGCTACTGCAAAATTACACTTCTTGGGGTTGAGAGACACCTCAAATTCTCTCGCATCTCTCAAATAATTTCTCCAGATGTGCCATATGATCTATGCTCTTCTTTGAGAAGGTAGTAATGTCATCAAGGTAAACCAAGATGAACTCGTTGATGTAACCTTTGAAGGTAATATCCATAGAATTTTGAAATGTTACACCCGCATTTGACAAAGCTGTTATCCTGTAAAATTGACAAGGAAAATTTACGGTAACCTTACAAAAATTGTGTTCCGGTTCCTCTTCAAGGTCCCTCAGCGTTTGGAATGGTGTAAGATCCCTTTCCGAAAAAACTAGTTTTTTGAACTTAGTCATTTTGGTCCGTTTTTGGCTGGGCGCATCTTTTGTCTATGCAACACAGGATAAATTTGTGCCCCCTTTATTCCTTTGGCACACCCTTTGGAGTGTTAACACAACAATTGTTGCACCTCCCCGTGATGCACCTTTCTTGCCTGCACCAAGGCGCATGCGCCATCCTATCAACAAGAAAAAATGTTGCGCCCTTAAGCGGTGCACCAAGGCGCTCAAAATCTCGTGTTGACAGTCCCAAATTTATGCTGAAGGTGAAGATAATTTCATGCTAACAAAAATATACCCACACCAAAGGGCGCCAAGTTTTTCATGTCGACACGTATTTTGGTGCGCCTTAAAAAAAAAGTGGTTGGCGCATTTATTACAGTTGTGGCTATATATAGGCACATCCACCCTGTCATTTTCACGATTAAAAACATGTGAAAAATTTATTCCTCTGCACCTATCAATGCCCCGTCATCCTCGTGTTGTGTTCGTGGACCCCACTTTATTTCTCTCATTCTATATATTCCGGGTAAATGGTCCTTGCTTCTCTTGTGTTTTGTTTTTCTATTTTGGTTGGTTGTTTGTGGGGTGTAATAAAATGAATCTGAAGAAACCATAAACCCCTCCAGCCCATTTTTTTGCAAATTTCCTCCTCAAACCATTACACCCTCCTTCTAGATCTACTGGCATGGAGGGCTTTGTTTCAGAAATAAATCCAACATCTTCATCGCTCTTCCCTCCCTTCACCGTCAAAATCCATGTTGAAGGAGGCTTGAAACCGTAAACCCATTAGGATAAGAGAAAACCTAGAAGTTCTGATTGGGCGCATTTTTATTTTGGCACAATCGCCATCCTTGTTACATAAGACACAAATCATGCCAAGAAGGTGCACTATCTTTGATTACAGCACACATCCTTCTTGTGCCATGCAAAACCAAGTAAATCCTAACCCCGACATCGACACAATCCTACTTACACCAACAAAGTTTGTTATGCAATCTCTGTTTACGCTGCGCCAAAGACCCCTTTGATGCACATAAAGTTAGTGTTACACACATTAATGTTGCACCCTTGGCACACCAAAATTCCATGTAACATGTTCCATATCTGTGCCATTGGTGCATCATGCCCTCATGCAACACCAAATTTATTTGCGCCCAGTGTAAAAACCTCATATAATGGCACAGACGCACATCTGTCTACAACAACAATGATGTTATATGTCAATTTCCTACGCACTACACCCTTTGGCATTGTTTTCTTCCTTGCAACACTCAGCATTAGTGCGCCTTTCTTTATTAACCCTATAGCCTGCAGTGTTCCTGCGCCCTACGCCCAAAGGCTTTTAAATTACTAACTCCTCATTCTATAAATCCTTGATGGATATTCTAACAGCTAACATGGCTCTTCTACGTTGGACTTCACTCCTTCTTGTAGATCAGCAACTAAACTCAGATCCGAATATGTCTACATCAATAAAAAGGCTAACCAAGTCAAAGGGTAAGGCCAAACTCATAGAGGAAGAGATGAAATACAAATATCAAAGGGTTAGGATGCCCAAGTCCCATGCAGAATGTGGCTTGGACATCAAAGATTCCGAGCTTGGCCACATCGACATGGAGGATTTTTGGGCTAGAACCAGGAGGGTCACAGGCAGTCCTTGGATGGACAAACTGGTGGGTAGTGGTCTACATTTCACTGGGGGAATCCTTGTTAGTGCAATGAATAATGAATTTATGATGGTGGTGGCCCGTTGTTATAACAAAGACACAAGGTGTGTTGAGAATGAAAAGGGCAAGGTCATAATCAACCTCACTTCTCGGCACTTCGAGATCATGCTAGGTATTCCCCACCACTGAAATTTTATGGCTATAAGCTAGGAAGACTACATCAAGGTGTGGGAGGAAAATGAAGACAAATGCATGTAGTTGATGAATGAAGTGTATTTGAAGAATAAGAAGGTGATAACTAGGTGGCCACAAGTTATTCACTGCAGTGACTTCTCTGAGGAACTGAGTGATACCATCACCTTCCTAAGCAGAGTGTTTGGGCTTTCTGATGCCCATTAATTTCATAAATGGATGCTCAGGTATCTGGAAACCATGAATAAAAATGTGCCTGATCAGTGTTTTGAGTGGGCAGAGACCATAAGCAGCACCATCTCTAAGCAGCTCCAACAACTCACCACAACGGGGAGGTTCTACATGAACTCCTACATAGTCTACGCTGTAGCCTCAGAGAGGGATTATCCAGTGCTGAGCATATGTGGGGTGTGGCCCCAGGTGAAAATATATGAATACTACCCAGAGTTGAAGCTGGAGAACAACATCCCATAGTTCACCAAGATCAACGATGCCTTTTTCTACGGCATCATTTACCTTTTGAGGCCCAACATGACTCATGGTCGATGACCAAGAGCATAGTCATTGCGATTGAGAAGTGGGGGCGTTATTTACGCAATTCCCCACTTTCACCTATCTTAGAGCAGCCAACTTCTTGGGGGAGCCCACCAAATTACCAAGGTATGCAGGCCCTAAGTTGATCCTGTTGGAGCTGTCTAGGTAGCTCATAACATATCATGAGAAGTGCCTAAAAAGGAAGAAGGGTGGAACTCCTTTCCCCCTCACAGTGGGTAGGTATACCTACACTTCTCACACCAAATCCTAGGAAATGTTTGCAGAACTAGAGCTGCTTAACCTAAAGCATAATTTCTTGGCAAGGCCCACCTTTGATCCAAGAAATTACCTCCCTAAGGCAAAACTCGATCCGATCCACGTTCCACAGATCGAGGACATCTACATCGACCTGTATCACGAGGTCAAACTCAGAAGGAAGGATCACTCTCACCTGGCCCTAGCAGAGATTATTCAATATGGCATGGCCATTGTTCCAAAAGGTTACCAAAAACCGATCAAGAAGTTGATCAGGTATATCTAGACACGGATGGGGACAAGCTGGCCATTTTCTGAAATTGATAGAACAAAGGCACCTCAGACCATTGAGGCAAGGGTTAAGGACACATTGTGGTAAATAGAGCATTAGTGCAGAATGAATGGCCTTATCTACCTTGGAGTAGATTTCACCACGTCCCCTTTGGGCAACGCACTTGCCAGGTCGAAGCATCTGCCAAAGGGAAAAGGCAAGGATAAAGAGGGAGAATCAAGCTCCGCTCAAGAAGAAGCTCCTGAGATCCCTCCTTCCACCGCACAGAATAGGTTGTGATCCTGGTATCTCAAGAGAAAGAAGTGGTAGAAAGTGTTCCGACAGGCACATCCATTCAGGGTGTTGCCACTGCTACAACTACTGAGGTCCCTTCCATCCCTTCTCCCTCTCCTCCTTCCCCTCCTCACGTGACTCAACCAACCATCCCCTTGGTTGTTTCTTCTCCCCCATCTTCTCGTTGTTCCCCCTTCCTCTTCCTCCATCTTCTCACCCCTTGTGGAGTTGTCCCCCACCATTTCTTCTCTCATCTCTCAGCTCCCTTCCACTCCCATGACTACTTCCCCTGTAGTATCTCCTCCTTCCGTGAGCACTTTGTTGGCCTCTCTTTCAATGCCACCACCAAGTGTCTCGACGCATTTCCCCTCATCTACTGTAGCCGCTCCCTCTTCCACCTCTGGTCCCACTCCCTTAAGTCTAGCATGGATCTCCTAGCACCTGAGCTAACATAAGAGGAAAGTCCCCATTACACCTATGGACTTCTCCATCATCCCAAAGAAGGGGCTAAGAAGAAAAAGCCAATAACCCACTTCTCTCAGAGTGCATCGGGAGAAAGAGTAATGGAGATCGCGTATCCCGATCCCTCAAAGGATAAAAAGGATCTGTCCCCTATAGATTATACAGTGATGCAGGTCACAATGGGAACATCATCCGAGAGCCTTCAAGGAGAGGCCCTATTTGCGGTGGATTCCCTTTGCAAGAAACTTCAAGAAGCAAAGGAAGAGAAGAGGCTACTAAAAGAACAGAATAAGCATCTTCTCCATGCCCTGCAGAAAATGGGTAGTGCACCTCCTACAACTGCCACTGAAACTCCTGAGGTCCTCAGTCAGGATAAGATAAACGAATACGCCAAGATTGGTGAATAAGGCATGGCAGTATCCACCGGAGAGACTAGATCCTCAAAGAAAGTGAGGGAGTAATCGTTAAGTTCACCGAGCTATATCAAAACATTAGCCAGGAAAACAAGGAACTCCAGGCAATTGCAGGACCTATCTCCGAAGAGTTGGACCATGCTAGGTTGTAACATGAGACATTCCAGAAGATGCTCGACTGTTCAGTCAAAGATTTAGTTAAATTCGGCGTCTTCGATCACCCCAGAGCACCCAACAAAATCCTTGCTGCTTTGGACTACCGGGTCGATCAGATGGAATTTGTCCTGGAGAAGATAGATAAGGTCAAGGAGGAAGCCCTAGATGCCTTACATCAAATGGAGAAAATTGTCCTGAGGATGTCTCCGGGCTTGCTCACTCCTTCATACGCCTTGAGGAAGGTAGATGAAACCATTCAGATCTTCAAAGAGATCGTCTCGCAAGGGCTAGGGCCAGAAGCCACTTTTGACACTGAATCCATCAATAACCTTCTAGCTTGTCATGATTTTATAGGGTACCTGATGGAGGTAGGTAATGAATACTTCAAGCTCCCAGAAAAACTCAAAGATGAATGGGAGACTTGCGAAGTTATCGCGATCGCCACAAGGGTCCCGCCAGGATCTACTTCAACCGATGATCAGCAAATTCATGGAGTATCAGACCCAGTTCCACATTACCTCTCTTGAGCAATAGCAGGATACTCCCTTCCAGCCACGTGATGATGATGAATAGCCTTCCTCCTCTTGGCTTTCTTTTTGTAATATTTAAAAGTATGTTGGCATAAATGATGACATCATCCAAGTTGCATCATGGGATGTTGTCATCCACCAAGTTTCCTAAGTCAACAATTGTATATACTTGGATACTTTTTGTATTCAATTGGTGGACACTTTTTAGATAAAAAATAGAAGTGAGAAGAAAAGGCTTTGTACTTTTGTAATAGAAGAAAACATAATACAAATATTAAGATTTTGTGTTGAATATGTGTGTCATGGGCGTTTGATCTTTCTTATGTCAGATCTATGCATTTATTCTGTTGGATCCATCTCTATTTTTTTGTCATTTGTTCATCAGTATTGCTTTTTTGTTTATGCAAGTAGGTTTGGCTCCATTTATTACCAATCCCAAAACATAAACCTTCTGATCTTTCTACTTTGGAATTCATTTCTTTTCTACCTTCGGATCTATCTTATCTTCATCTTTCCCTTCTTTCCTTTCTTCTCATAGTCGGAAATACCCCAACTGGGATGAGATCCCAAACCCCTGAAGGTAGAATATTGTGAGATATGCGCAGATTCCTTCTGGTAGAATAGCAATAAACCAGCCGCTTTCGCTTTCTTTGTCTCAAAGAGGGGCTATGCCCCGCACACTGCTGGCACAATGTCTATCCATAAATCTTCCCAAGCGCATTTTCAGGACCAATAGTTTTTGGTGACTCTCTGGGACTCAAAATAGATCTATGGTAGTGGTATGTTAGAAAATCAGTAAAAAATCAAAAATCACTACCTGTTTGCAAATTTTAACTTTTTGCTTAAAATCCAAAAATTTTGCAAAAATGCTCCAAATTAAAAATTTTCTTCAGAGATACATAGATCTGGACTAGTTAGAGATCTTTAGTTCGCTGAGTTTTTACAAAAACTGTATTTTCTATAGATCTAAGATTCGATAGTTTACAAAAAATTCAAACCCTTGCAAAAAGTCAACTCTAAGATCTGAAAATCAGCTTGCTTAAGAGGAAATTGTTGAAGGCTCACGAGGTTAAAGCATGTTGGATCATATAGGCTTGTGCACACATAAAATTTACACAGTGATATTTACTATGAGGTATGTTGTAGGCAAAGCACCATTCTAACTCTTGTCCCAAATTTTTCTAAACTAGAACAAGCTCCTTACTTGTGCTTAGGTAATCTTTGGAAGAGAGGCGTAGGAGGAACAACTTGCAGGGAAGATGTGTGTTAGCATGCCATCTATCATTATGCTAATTGGCCACGTACCTTTAATTTCCATATTGGTTCCACCAAGGCCGAGTGCTTTTGCTATGTGCCTAATTAAAAATGCCTCTGTAGGCTTGCACCTATTCCTTTTCTAGCGATATGACCTTATTTGATAAATTCCTAATCAGGGCTTTCAATTCCTCATCTTCCTTTTGCTGCACTGGAGAGTAGGATGTTGATGTAATTGGCTATGCACTTTTTTTAGTAGTAGGAATAGGGGCCACAGAAGGATGGGGTGCTTGTGAAATTTATGGGAAAAAGGTCATAGGTGGTCTAGGAGCAATCTTTTCCGCTTGAATAAGACTATTCTCTACCCTTACTGCAATTGTAAGTAGCCGGTAAAGTCCTACCTCCCATGGATTGAATCATAACTGAGATATCATCATTCAACACCTTTAGATAATACATGAAAGCATGTTGAGGTGTAGGTATTACTACAAGAGGGATTCTATCCCAAGTTTTCTGAAATCTGATATTGAAATCAATCATCTGCTTGTTGGGTGCCCTCCTTGTTGTTGTCAGTTGCTCCACCAAAGATAGGTGATTTGACTTATCTTCAAAATAGTTGTAGAGAGTTGTTCCTAGCTCATCCCAGGAGACTATGGATCCATGTCTCAAGCATCTATACCATTGGAGAGCCCTACCTTTAAAAGAGGCTGCAAGTAGCCTAACCGCTACATCATCATGTGTGATCAAGTAGAGTGAACACATGTTTGCCACATCCTGGATATGCTCCTGAGGGGTGACTTGATTCTCACTAGTAAAGTATGGAATAATTTTGAGTGCACCATTTGGCATATCATTCTACATGGCTAGAACCAAAGGAATCCCTCCATTCAAGTTAACAAATTTTCTAAGTGGAGGAGGTTGCTTTGATGCACCATGGCGGGGGTGTGCGGGTTGCTGTTTTGAGGAGGAGTTGAATGGGCGTGGCACGCAGGAGATGGAGATGTGTGCGTGGGGTTTCTAGAAAAAATTCTCCTTAAGGATAGCTGGAGGTACTCAAAATATTCTTCAGCTTCTACACTTTTTCTTATGTGCACTCTTCTCATGAAACGCACTCAGAATGCTAAAACAAAGATTTTCAAAGCTTTGGGAGTCACCAAATGTGTTGAATTGAGCCTCAAAAGGCTAGAATACTAAGTCCACACACCGAGAACTTAGCAAATAGTAAATTTAAGCTTTCAATACTTGTCCCATAGGGCATGCCGAAACTATTGGTTGTTTAAACATGCACTTTTGTCTCGAATCCGGAAGGATCAAGGTGTTTGAGACAACACTAGAACCATCCCCAAGTTGTGGGAGCTTGCACCCTTGGGACGAATCTTTGGAGAAGGCTGGTTCCTCTATCTAATTCTTCTACTACTACTACTCCTAATGCTAGAAAGGAAAACTAAGCTAATAATGCCAAGGGACCAAGGATAGATAGAAGGATAACATGATGGAAATCTATGCTAGAAAGGTGATAACACCGAAAAGAGGGATTAACACTATATGTTACGAGCAAAGGTGAGAGGAAATACATGAAATGAGGCTAGGCACATATAGCATAGCTTAGAATGTATTTACCATATTAGCTTTATAAAACACAACTTAAATAAGGAACTCATGAGGAACTTGAATGGCACAACCAACACACAACGCAAAAAAAGGAAAGGAAAACAGAAGGAATGCAAACACGTGAGGACAAAATATATTCACAAAAAATGCTTATATTGCTTCTAGAAATGCACAAAGTTGTTACAATGGCGAAAGAGGTTGATATCCACATGCAAGAGCTAGATCTAGAGTTCTACAACTCAAAACATAGAAAATGTGGAGTCCTTAGTAGAATGCGTAAGGATCTAGAGTATTTAACATAACAAATGATCCTAGCTCTTACATTTATAGATGAATCGATGGAAGAAGAGGAGAAGAAAGGAGGGAAAACCCAATTTCAAAATATAACCACCAACAAGAGGAATTAAATGCCTAAAAATTCACCTTCTAATCTATTAGATGCGTGGAGGGAGAATCAAATCAAATCAAGTAGTTGGAGCAATCAGATCTACTCACGAATGCTCGAGAGCCATTTTCCCATTTCTCACCTACTAGATCTGCCAAGAATTTGAATTTGAATAGTGCATCTTTGTAGCTAATGTCAACATCTCTATGACAAGTCTAGGCATGCATCAATTAGAGATATATAGTAGAAGATATTCTGTTAGAATTTTTTAGAGCCATCAAAGACATGAAAAACACGTGTCGTGCACATTGGTTGAAATGTTGGCCAACCGTGCAGCTTCTTTTTCATTTTTTCCATGTGTTACCCACTAGTTTGTTGCAAATATTTAGCACCCCCGGTGGCACTCTTTAATAGGTTACGTGTGGCACACTTAAGCTAACTTGACACAGAAGCGCAGAAAGGGCATGAAATATCACACATGGAAGACTGGGCATGGAAGGAAGATAAGAGGAGGCAACGGAAAGTGCATGTTACACATGGAGGAAAGTGACGCATATAGGTGGGTATAGAATGCATGGTTGAGGCACACGAGGGAGGCCGATAACTTAGCTATTTTGAAGTAAGTGTGAGGCATGCGGGGAAAGGTGAAAATAAAGAGGAAAAGGGAAAAAGAGGGGAAGGAAGAGGGAAGTGCGCAAGGAAGGGCATGCAAGAGGAAGGATGGGGCATGTAGGAGAAACTGTGGATAAGGGAATGTGCCAAGTGAGTTTGAGTGCGTGTAACCTTGTAAGAATAACTTCTAGTTGGAATGTGTATGCAAGTTACCTAGATTACTAGGAGAGTTATTTGGATAACACCTTTCTTATACATGTTATAGCAACAATCTTTAAATTCATGTCCTCTTTTACAAATTGGACATTGCTTCTTCTATTTTTTTCCCCTTGATGTTGATATGGATTATGATGTTAGGAATTTTGATAGGAATTAGGTTTTCCTTTTCCTTTTCCTTTCCATTTTGATGCAAAGAAAGTGCCTTCTCCTCTTCATCATACTTATTATGCATGGCTTCCTCTTGTTGCAGTAGGTTTACCAGCTTGTCAAAACTAACTGTTGTATCTGAAAAGTTTAGTGTTGTTACAAAAATGTGGTAAGAAGAAGGAGATATCTCAGAATAATGGGAATGAGAGCTTCATCTATGACCGCTTCTCCCAGGGATAGAAGTGAAGCCCTCAACTCTGTAACTCTTCTCAAGAAATCTTCAATTTTCTCATTCTGCTTGAACTTCAGTGTGTGTAACTGACTCTACAAATTTAGTATGACATTCTTGTTTTTGGCCTCATATATTGTGATAAAATTATCCCACGTTTCTTTGAATGTTTTGGCATCTCGAATGTGGGGTTGTACATTGTCAGACACTCCAAACAAGATGATGAGTTTTTCCTTCTAATTTGCTTTATCAAACTAACGTTGTTGTGTTGTATCAGTAGTTGATATGGTCAGAGTACCATTCAAAACAATCTAGATCTCTTCAAACTCAAGTTGTGTCTTGATTTTAGTCTTCCATGTAACATATTTGTTTCCTCGAGTAGTTGTGAATCTGAAGAAAAAAATTATTTGCATTAGTTCCCATTTTATATAAATCACGATAGGGTTTGGCTCTTATTACTCCAAGTATAAGGTCTCCCAATCTATATACCATCATTCCGATATACCGAACCTTTCTATATATGCGCCCTTCCGATATACCCGATATAGTACATGGAAGAAGCTCACCCTTTCTATATACCCGATGGTACGTGAAAGAGGCATTAATGTATGTGAAATAATTTGATACGTGGTACCAAGACAGTACTAAAAGGGGTCTATGTGATTATTGACACCGACTCAAAGAAATATCCTCATACGTGCGCGTAACTTTACTATATACTCAAATAATTTCTCTGTCTGGATTTATGTCATGCAATCATTCATAGATGGATGGGATGGCTCATAGTGTGTGCATTGTGTCCTTATTACTCTATGTAGATTTAAAGGGATGATGCCCAGACGACATTGTTATAGCTATATTAGGCATTAAGTGTAGTAGTAGTCATGACGACTTTACCCGTAAGTGCTTCCCAGAGGAATTGTATATACCAAATGCTGCAAATGAGATCTAGGATCTCGTGAGTGTTTTAGAACCAATTTTTACTATTTTTTATTACAACTCTCTACCAATTTCTAAGCAGTTACAATATTTGTGGTTGACTATGGCAACCTACAAATTAGTACAATATACTAAAGCATGCAATTACATTAAAAAATTTGGAAAAAATGAATTGAAGGTAATTTGTTTTTATTTTTCGGGCCCTGTGGCCTCCGAAGCCCAAAATGACCCTCTATGCCAAAAATTGCAAAAAAATAGCTGAAAATGCAATTGTTTAGTACACCCCTTTAGAAAATGTTGCTCGGAATGAAAAAATAGGCCTAATAGGAGAATTGTTTTTTTGCCCTATATTAGGGTTTTCCTCGCTAAACTTTTGAGAATCTTGTTTAGTCAAAACTAAGGATTTAGCCATGGTTTTTGGGATATTTTTTCCACTAGATTTGGGGAAGTGCCACTAAATTTAAAAATTGTTTCAAATAAAAAGGTTTTTGAGAGGTTCGAACCATTGACCTCCTACTTCTAAACCTTTTACACTATCCACCTCAACGCATATAAGGCATATGCATGTAAGTTCAAGTAAATGAATTTTATATAACTTCACAAATGATTGATGTGGTTAAAAAGTGATGTGGTAGTGCTGAGTTGGATATTTGAGTGGAACTTGCATGGTGAGGAGGAGATTTTAGGGTTTTTGTGTTAAATGGATCTCGTAAGAAACGCCTTATTTTTGTTTTGTTTCCTTTTTTCTTTTTATTCAAACCCTTCTTTTATTTCTCTCCATGCATATAGAATATTGACCGCCTTGATTTTTTTTTTTTTTGGAGTCCCGCATTGGAGATTGAAGACAATTTTTTTGCTTTATGTGGGTTCTTGGTTGACGTGTGGAGGATGATGCCTCGGCCTATGTTTTTTTGTTACAGTTGGTTTGGATGTAGCTCGGTTTTGTATTCCCAACTTGGAATCTCCAATGCACGAGCTTTCTTAGATGAAACACGGTGAGTGGAACTGATGTGGGTTGATTGAGTCGCCAATGGTAGAAGCAGGTGTTTTTGATGGCTCATTTTATATTACAGTTGTTGCTTTGGAGATGCAAAAAGAGCTCAACTTTTTCTTGGTTGCTCGAGATTGATCTCTCCAAATTTCGGTGGACAGTGTCGTGGGCTCATTGGGAATGGTTCATCCTTCCTATATCCTCTGCACATCTCGATATTCCAATGAACGTAGCTCGGTTATAACTCTACACACCATCTTTGATGGATTAGTGTAATGAAACTCGGTATGCTTGAATAATACAAAAGTATTTCAAACCCAATGTAACTCCACAGAGATCACTCTCCACAAAGAAAATCTTGATGAAAGACTTGTCCAAGAGCCCGGTCGAGAGTCGGCGAGGATCTCGAGCTAGCAAGGAGTCCTCTAAATGTAACAGATCGCTAACTTTTAGCAATGAATAAACAGACCTCTAAATTTAGAGGCAAAACCATAGTTGGGGAACTTTTTTTTTTTTTAATTTTCTAAAATTCCCACAAAGAAAATTTTCCTATGCAGGTGCACCAAAGGTAAAACAAATTTGTGTTCCAAATGCCTGGAACAAACAAGAGATTATGGGGATGCAAGGATAGGACCGAGAAGTTGTAGGATGTTGTATAGTCTCTAAACTACTGCAAATGCTTCTCTAATATCCTCTATCTATTCTACTCTCTCTTTCCACACCTTCTCTGCTTTCACGAGTCTAGATTCTTGCTCTGTACCAAATGTGATTTCACAAACAGGGACAAAAGCTTTGTATAATTATATTAATGTGAAATTATTAAAAATACATAGGTTCAAAGGCAATATATATATATATATATATGTATTGCATAGAAGGATACAAACAATTAAAGGATGTTACACAGTCCAACAATATTCCTTAATACACAAGCTTCCAAAAAACCATCGGGAAGCATAACAAAACTAAATACAATAGGCATATAGTTACAACAAATAAATAAATAATATGGTTAAAGAATATAACCATATAACAATGTAACTAATTAACCTATTTACCATAGTTACCTATAGTAACAATAAATACTAGGAAAAATTACTATTTACCCTAACAGAGGTATACATTCCCGAAGGTATTTTTACACTTGCGTGAAGGTCTTTTAAAAATATCCCAGAGGTATTTTTACAAAAACCAAGTTCCATTAGGAGGTGACCTTGTCATGCACACTCCCCCTCAATGAAAAATATGACAATCCAATATTTTCACGAAAGTGACAAAACTTTACAAGACTCAAGGGATTTGTGAATATATCAACAACCTGCTCTTCAATCGGCATGAAATTTAGATCTATCTCACCACTTAGCACCTTCTCACCAAATGAGGTGTATGTGTATCTCAATGTGCTCTAACCTCCGATGCTATACTAGATTATGTGCAAGAGATATGGTGCTTTGGTTTTCGTAAAAAAACAACCATTATGTGGATCCTTCATCTTTATCTCATCAAACAACCTCTTTAGCCATAAATCCTCTTTTGTAGCTTCCATTGAACTTCTATAATCAGCTTCTAGTGAAGATATAGAAATAGTTGGTTTCTTTTGCTGCACCAAGTAATGACACCTGCACCAAATTTAAACACATAACCAAAAGTAGATTTTCTATCCAATACATCACTAGCATGATCAGAATCACAAAATCCATATAAGTTAGCATTTTCATTCTTAGTGTAATGTAACCCATAATTGATTATGCCTTTAATATATATAAGAATCCTTTTTGCAATATTCCAATGATCTTTATAAGGTTCCTGCATAAACCTTGAATCAATTCCTACTGCATAGGAAATATCTAGTCTGGTGATAGTTAGATAAATAAAACTACCAACTAACTTCCTATATAAAGTAGGATCAAATTTTTCACATGCAGGTTTATGATCAATTTTCAGTCCAACTTCCATAGGAGTAGAAATTGGTTTACAATCAATCATGTTAAACTTTGTTAGTACATTGGTTGCATATTGTGCTTGAGAAACAACAATAGACAATTTTTCTTGAAATACAACTATGCCAAGAAAAAGATGTAAGAGACCTAAATCAGTCATTTCAAAGTATTGTTTCAATTTTTCTTTAATTCTACAAATTAAAGCAGGATTATCACCAGTCATAAGAAAATCATAAAAATATATAAAAATAATGATAATATGTGATCCTTCTTGCTTAATGAATAGATCATTGTTAGAATAACAATTAATAAATCTTAACTGTTTAAAAAAGAATTAATTTTTGTATACCAAGCTCTAAGAGCTTTCTTTAAATCATATAAGGATTTTTTCAATTTACAAACGTATTTTTCTTTACCAGTTTCTTCAAATCCATTAGGTTGAGACATGTAAGGTTTGTCTTTAAATCACATTTCTAAAAGGCTTTTTTCACATCCATTTGGTGTATTTTCCAACGAAATTGAGTGACAATTGAAAATAAGGTCCTCATAGTACTCATTTTAGCTACAGGGGTAAATGTCTCAACATAATCAATACCAAGTTTTTGAGTGAAACCTCTAAGCAACAACTATAGTTTTATGTTTATCAATACTACCATCTATATTATATTTTACTTTTTATAACCACCTAGACCCTATAATAATTCTTTTCTCTAGAGGTGGAACCAACTCCCAGGTTTGATTTTGAATTAGGGAATTATATTCAGCTTACATTTCATTGATCCACTTATCATCCTAAGAATTTTCTTCAAAGATTGCATCTCAGGTTCATACAAGGTCATTAATGCATGGTATGTATGATGGCTTCTGGTCATTTTCCTGAGATCGATAGGATTAGAAATTTCTAATAGATATTGAGGCCATTTTGGTTTCTTAACTAGGAGTTAAGAGATTTAGAAGCATTTATAGTATCAACAAAATAAATATCATCATGACCATTTACTATATTCTCATTATCATAATCATAACCATCATTATAAATATTGACAAAGTTAGGAACATCTTTACCATTATCAGATGAATAATGCATATTTCCAAAACCACCACATTTCAATTTTCATTTACTTCCATTTTTGCAGGGTTGTAAATCCTTAGACTGCAGATGTTAATACCATATTGAATGAAAACACAAGAAAAATAAGTCATATCAATTTTATTTCTTTTCTTTTTAGGAATTTATAAAGAAGCAAGACTACAAAAAAACTTTTAGATGATAAATATTAGGTTTTTGATTTGACCATTTTTCTAAAGGAGTTGAAAGATGAATAGATTTAGTGGTAGCCCTATTTAGAATGTAGACTTTTGTGTTCATTGCTTCTACCCACAGAAATTTGGGAAGACTAGCAGAATGAATCATAGTGCGAGCCATATTTAAAATAGTCGTATTCTTATGTTCTCGTAACACCATTAAACCGGGAGAATGAGGAGAATTTAATTTTCTTTTAATACCACAATCAATAAAAAAATTCAAATGATTTATTAATATATTCACCCCCATTATCTGTTCTAAGTATCTTAATTTTATAATTTGAAGAGTTTTCAACAAATGCTTTAAATTCCTTAAATTTTTTTAAGTACATCAAATTTATTTTTAAGAAAATATGACCAAATCATCCTAGTGAAATCATCAATGAAAGTCACAGCATATAAAGAACCATTTAATGAATCTAATTCAAGAGGTCCTCTAACATCACTATGAATAAGTTCTAGTGGGGAAGAGGAACTCTCTTCAAGATGTGAGTGAAAGGGTTTAGCACTTTTTTTACCATAAACACCCTTCACACGCATCATGAGAAGAAGACAACATAGACATACCTTTCACAAGATTATATCTATCCATTTCATATAAACTTTGATAATTAACATGTCCTAATCTTTCATGCCATAGTTTTGAATTATTCAAACTTTGAGAAATAAAACAGGATGCAGAAGAGAAATCATCAAAAATATATAGACCATTTCTTTGAATTCCTTCAACTATTATATTATCATTAATATCCTTGATATACTAAGTATATTTCAAAATTTGAATCGAAAATCCATCATTAGTTAATTGAGAACATGATAAAAGGTTATTTTTGAGGTTAGGAGAAAATAAAACATTATTCAACACACCATTAACAAATTTTACTTTTCCTTTCTCTATTGCTTCTAAAGATGAGTTATCACCAAGACACACACATTAATTGATTTTAAAAACATCAAATAAAGAATTTGAAACACCAATCATATGATTTGATGCACCCGAATCTAGAATCCATTTAAAATTAGAGGAACAATACAACACATCATATAATGCAATAATTTTAGGAATATCGCTAGAGCTATCATTTTTCTTAAATTGTATTTAGAAGAAACAATTTGTTTTTATTTTTCTCGGATAGGTTTATTAGTTTTTCAATCTTCCTTTTTATGTCCAAATTTACCACATTTTTTACATTTACCACTAAAGCTAACACACAATTGATCAAAAGAAAACTTTCCTTATCAAAAAAATAAGATTTAGATCTAAATTTTGATCTCCATTAATGGCCGCCATGGCAGCTATTGGTCATTCAAATGTGCAGCCGTGTCTCGGATCCAAAAGGATTGAGGTGTTTGAGACAACAATGGAACCATCCCAAAGTTGTGGGACCTTGCGTGCTTGGGACGGATCTCCAAAGAAGGCCATTTTCTCTATCTATTTCTACTGCTATCACATTACTCCTAATGCCATAAAGGGAAACTAAGATAATAATGCCAAGGGACCAGGGATAGAAGGATAACATGAAGAAAATATACACTAGAAAGGTGATAACACCAGAAAAAGAGGGATGGACATTATTTGGTATGAACGAAAGTGAGAGGAAATGCGTGAAAGGAGACTAGGCACATATAGCAAAGCTTAGAACATATTTACTAGATCAGCTTCATGAATCATAACTTAAATAAAGAACTACAAGGACTTGAATGACACAACCAACATGCAACGTAAGAGGAAAGCCAAGCGAGAGGAAAAGTAAACATGTAAGGACAAAATATATTCACAAAACAATGCTTATATTTCTTCCGTAAATGCACAATGTTGTTACAATGGTGAAGGAGGCTGATATCCACATGCAAGAGCTAGATCTAGAGGTATGTAACTCAAAATACATAAAATATTCTCGTCCTTAGTAGAAGGCATGAGGATCTAGAGTATCCAACATAACAAATGAGCCTTACGCTCATATTTATAGATAAATATGTGGAATAAGAAGTGGAGGGAAAATCTGATTTTGAAATACCACCACCAATAAGAGGCATTCAATGTCTGCAAATTTTCCTGCTAATCCATTAGATGAGTGGAGGGTGAATCGATCAAATCAGGTGGTTGGAGCAATTAGATCTCGCATTCATCAATGCTCGAGATCCTTTTTCACATTTCTCACCTAATAGATCCACCAAGAATTTGAATTTGAATAGCTAGCATTACAACGATGTCAATAGCTCTCTGACAAGTTCCAAGCACACACACGATCGGAGCCCTATAATGGAAGATATGTGTGTTAGAAGTTAGTCGAGCTGACAAAGACACAAAAGACACATGGTGCACATGTATTAGTTGAAATGAAGGCCAAATGTGTAGTTGTTTTATTACTTTTTTCCAAGTGTCACCTATTGGTTTATTACAAGGGTTCGACATCCTATTGGTATGCTTTTATAGGTTACGTGTAGCACACTCAAGTGGGTTAGAGGATGACCCGCACAAAAGGGTGTAAATAAGGGCATGTAAGAACATGTATGGAGGAGAGTGAAGGAAATCACATGTTACACATGTGGAGGAGAGTGAAGAAAAGTGTGAGTGATGCGCATGGGGGAATGAGGAAAAGAGTTGAGAAGAAAATGCATGGTTGAGGTGTTGTTTCACCCGATTCTTAACATTTCTTATAGAAAGCCGAAACATATAAGGTAATGGGCATAGAAGGAATACATGTTATAAACGGTTGAAGGTTGTTTCATGCGTACTGACTCCTCGATCCAGAGCTAACCCTGAGAGCTTCCTTTTGGTTGGGAGGAACTACCTGAAATAGAAAAAAAGACCACAAGATAGAAGTTAAATGATATATGATAGTGGATTTCCTAGCATATGCTAGTTCCAAGAAGTATGATACTCCCTAGATGGTTGTCGGTTACACTATTTAAAACAAATTAATGTAAACAACAAATAAATTAAATCTGTAATTAAAATGATTTAGGTATCTCATTCAAATACAACAAGTGAATCTAATAGTAATAGGCTAAGTTATAATCAGATCCAGAGAGGCAATATGCATGTCACAGGTGTAGGGACTAGTCAAGGTATGGTTTTGGGTAGTTTGGGTAAATTTATAAGATGGTTGTTAGGTCAGTTCTAAGTCAAGGCATAAAACACGAGAGACTAATGTCGGTCCGAGGGTAATTGATGCCGGTTAAGGGTGACCGATGCCGGTCAATGACAAGATGACTAGGGGTTAAAACAAAGGTCTAAAGGAGATTTCTCGGGTCGTCATGGAGCTAAATGAGGTACTTGTGAGGTCTAGGATGGATGTTAGGTCAGGTGGGTAGATTAAACATGGTTTTGGTGGGGCTAGGGTGAGTCAGTGGATTTAGTTGGAAAAGGGGTAGTATGAGGTCAACGTATTATAGGGTAACCGATGCCGGTTACTATAGAGTCTTGGAAGTACAAAAGAAATGGTTTTAGGTCTTCTTTGTGATTGCACAAAGGATTGGATTGGTCAAGGTGAGGTTCTAAGTTATTTGGATAGGCTTTGGTAAGGTTTTAGCAGGGATGTGGGGGTGTAGGTATGAAAGGTGGTCTATGGATGGCTTAGATAAAAAAATACATGCAGAAGGAAAGAAATACAATGCAGAAGGAAGTAAACCAGAAGAGTGAAAATGCTCTACTTACCTTGAATTTGGTCTATATGTCTGTGAATGAGGAATGGAGGTGTTGGTATGAGACTGAATGATATGGAGGATCACCAAGTGTTGCAGAACTCTTGCATGGACTACAGGCTCATTCTTTCTTGGTTCAAATAAAATATGGGTTGGGATGCATGATGGATGACTATTGGATGAATGGTGGATGTCTCATGTGTAAGAGAATGTTCGTTCTGCTTGCTTGCATACGAGCTTATGATTTCAAAATGTGTTAACCCTGAGAATGAGGTAGGAAGAGGAATTAAGGGTAACCGATGGTGGTTACGGGTTAACCAGTGTCGGTTTAGAGGTGACAGGTGTTGGTTAAGATGGGATTCCTTAGGCATGCTAAAAATAGGAGATCATGGATATAATGGCTACCAGATCTCACTATTCATCTGGACAGAAGCGGGAGTGACTGTTGTGTCTGCAAGAATGAGGTGTAGACATTCAATTTTAGGGTGTTAGTTAGGTTTTAGTTGGTTATGGAAACCTACTAATAATAGGCTTAGGGTGAGGTAGTGAGGTGAGGTGGCTAGGTGAGGTGGAGAGGTGGGTATTAAGTTAATTAGGATAACTAAATAATAGTTATAATGAGGATAAGGTGTAGACACCAAATTTGGGTCTTACGATGCCCCGTGCCCCGCATCTTTTCTCGTAGCCTAACCCTACCTCACCACATAAACCTTACACAATTATTCATTAATTACCTTATAATTAATAAATCCACATCTCCAACCCTGCCACCTCACCTCGCCACCTCACCATGACCTAGCCCTAACCCTAAACTAACCTAATTAAGACCTATAACTTGGTCCAGACCCACACCCATGACTCATCACCCCTCACCCACACCAAAATGAACCTAATAATGACTTGACCAAGCCCACAACTAACCCCTCGGGAGAAAAGGAGGGAAATTTGGCTATTTTACTAAAAATAACCAACTTTTACCTAACCAACATCGGTCCCTATGCGACCGGTGTCGGTTAGGTAACCATCATCGGTTCCCTATAAATGACCTCCCCCAACCAAAACAAAAGGATCTAAATTCATTTGCAAGAGAGAGACAAGTGAGAGAGAGAGAAGAGGTTGCAGAGAGGAGTATTGAGCCCAAGACATCAGAATCGAGCAACTAGATCACCGTCACACTCATCCAAACATTGCGAGAGTTAGAGGATAGATTCATCACTCACTTCCAATTTCCGGATCATCCCAATCCGAGCCCTTTCCTTCGCCACTTTGCATTCCTTGGACTCGCATCTCGCGCTCGAAACTAGTAAGTAGTCTCTTTTATTACCTTGTATGCTTCTAGACACTACTTTGTGAACTTTTGATTCATAGTGATTATAAGCTCACTCCTGGATCTACCACCCGGCAGCACCCTGCACCTAACCTTCATTCATCCATCTCTATATTGCCCCAAAGATATCTTTCTCACTCTCTGAGTCTTCTCTATCACCCTACTACTCCCCTTAACCATCTACCAACCTTCTAAACCCCATGACCACCTTACAACCAACCTCCATTTAAAAGCCCCTAAATCACTGCCCCTACCGATATCGGTTATCCCCTACTGGTACCAGTTTTATAACTATGGTCGGTTATCCACAGAATTGAACTCCCTACCAATATCGGTTATCCCCTACCGTACCGATTTTATAACATGATCGGTTATCCATGACCGGCGTCGGTCACTGTGTGACTTATACCAAAAACCAACCTTTCACCTATTTACCTCCAAAAATCTCATATCCAGCTTGTCTATCCTCAGTAACTTGATCTAAATGTATCAATAACCAGTGACCAAACAAACAACATGACATTTTATTATTGGTAGTTTAGTCTCTATTGCTTTTAGTAATGAGGTACCTAAATCATGATTTCGCAATAGCTTCTTTATTATCATTTGCATTAATTTGTATTAAAAGGGAACTGACCACCTTCGAAAGGAAGTCTAATATTTCCTGGGCCCAAGGCAGTTCCCTCACTTATTGTTTAACAAAAATATGGTGGTCTTGCATTCTTATTTACAGGTAGTCCTTCCCAGACAAAAAGGAGCTCTTCACAATCAGTATGATCTCTCTACAGTACACGCACACCTTCCTAACACTCAGCGGGTATTCCTTCTAGCCCTAACCCTTATCTATTTCTCAAGAGAATGAAAAGATAGAAATAACTCTATTCGGAACAAAATTGCATGTGAAACATAAGGATTAATTTAATTAATATAATTAAATTAATATTAATGTGGTGAAAGGGGGCCATGGTTAGGTGAATTATTTTGAGTCGATTAATTAACAAGGGGCTAAGGGGAGCGTGACCTAATTTTTATGTCTACAGTGTAACTATTAGAAGGTAATAGGCATGTATGTGTGTGAGGGGCAAGAACTTATATTTTTTGAAGCAAATGCGAGGTGCACTTGGGAGAAGATGGAAATAGAGAGGAAAAGGAAAATAGGGAAATAAGAACAAGAAGAGGAAGTGCACAAGGAAGGGAACACGAGAGGAAGGATGGGGTGCTTCAAAAATCTACGAGGAAAGGGAATATGCCAAGTAAGTGTGAGTGTGCATAACCTTGCGATAGATGACTTGGAGATGGAATGTGTATGTGAGGTACCCAAATTACTAGGAGAGTTATTTGGATAACTATTTTGGTAACTTTTGGGGCCATCTGCCTATTAGATGAAAGAGATCAGTAGCCTAGAGCATCCATTGGGCATGGAGTCTGTTATGTAATCATGAAATATGTTTTGTAACTTTGAAGAACCTCCTAGAAGGAATTTGAAGATTGCTTCTCAAATCATTGTGAATCCTGTAATTGCTCAAAGAAGCTTTACATCCTAGAAGAAATAGAAGAGCACACGCACGAAGCATGCGGGAAGAAAGAAACTATATACAAGAAAACAATGTGCATGTAACATACTTGGAGGAATTGAAACTATTCTAATATATACAAAATGATGTAGCAAACTTAATAGAAGGGTTTAAGATAGATCCCATTTATTGGGATTTGTAGTGCACTTCCATCAAGATAAGTTAACTCAAAAGAGTTAGCCTCTTTGCATAAACTGATTATGTATGGGCCACTCCAAAGTGCATCAAACTTTGAATAGTACCATGGTTTAGCTCTATCAACATCCCATTTCAGAACTAAGTCCCCAACTTTGAAATCCTCGAGGCCTAGCCTTTCACAAACCATTTCTTAGTTGCTTGTTGATGATGTTCTAGCTTGATCATGGTAGAGTTCCTTGATTCTTCAAGACTAACCAGTTCTACCATTCTAATTTCTCCTTGGTCCATGCCTTTGAATTCCAATTGTTGGACGAGCACCGTGAGTTAAACTCTAACGTCAAGGAAGGGTAGCCTCCTTTCCATAGACAAGCTTGTAAGGTGAAGTCCCTATTGCCTTTTTTACTGTTATTCTATCTTCCCGAGTGCACGTGAGACCTTTGTATGCCACTATGTTTGACTGATGTTCATTGTGCACTTCGTAATTCTGATCACATTCTTATTTGTTGATTCTACCAGACCATTACGTTGGGGATAATATTTAGAAGAAGTATTCGGGTAGATGCCCAGGACTTAGAGCCTAATCAAGTAACTTTGGTCCCAAGGAAGGACTTTGCATTATTAGAGATAATGGTCCTGGGAATGTCAAACCTTGTGATTATATCTTTGAGAAAGTCAAGAATGACTGACTCTTTTGATTCCTTGAGAATGATAGCTTCCATCCATCCGGTGAAATAATATGTAGCTGTCATCACCCACTTATGTCCAGTGTTTTAAGGTAGATTGATCATGCCTGAAGTCAAGACCCCATTACGTAAAAGGCTGATCTACCTAGAATAGTCGAGAGAGAAGCACTGCTAACCTTTTCTTTCCTACAAAGAAAGCATATTCTTTGGATTTGGTGACCCACTTGTGTGAATATGAAAACAGGGTAGGCCAAAATATACCTGCCATTATGATCCTCATTGCTGAAGTCTTGGCAGAGAAGTGTCCACTAGAGAATCCACCATGAAATTCTGCTAACACTTTTTTTAGTTTTCACGTCATTGATACATCTTAACAACATGCCATCTAGATTCATTTTGAAGAGAAGTCCATCAATCAAAACATAAGGGATAGATTACAACCTTAGATTCCTTCTCTTTGCTTTGTTCAAATTGGGAGGGTATGCGCCCTTGGAAAGGAATGTGATCATGTCCTTCATCCAATCATGCATGCCAAGATCTACGTTCGATTAATTTCTACATGTTGAAGAGTCTCCTCCAAAAATAATGAAGTCTCCGATTCCTTCCGTGCATCCTCTCGTAATCTACCTACATCTCTGCATCTTTCAAAGACTTTTCTAGGTGCGTCATATGGTCCATTCTCTCGCTTTGAGAAGACCGTTATGTCATCGAGGTAAACCAAGATGAATTCATTAATGTAACCTTTGAAGGAAATATCCATAGCATGCTGAAATGTTGTGCCTATGTTTGACAAACCAAAGGGAATCTTATGATATGCATATGTTCCCCACTTGGTTGTAAATACTATTTTGAATTGATCTTCTTCCTTGACTAGGATTTGATTGAAACTTGAGTACCCATCCAGCATTGAAAATATTTGTGTGCTAGCCACGGTCTATAGAATATGCTCCATTGAAGGAAAAGGATAATGATCCTTCAGAGATGCCTTGTTTAAGTATCTGAAATCAAAACAAAGTTTGATTTCACCATTCTTTTACACACTTTGGATCTAAATTTGTGACCCGGTAGAGTATTTGATAGGAAAGATAATTTTTTCCTCAATGAGTTTGGACAACTCCTTTCTCATGAGGGGCTCTATCCTTGGATTGACTGGATGCTACTTTTTTCTGATGGGCTTGATACCAGGATCAAGGTCAATGGAGTGTTGAGAAACACTTGGATCAAAACCTTTGAGGTCCTCATATTCCCATGAAAAGATGTCACTATATTTCTAACAGAGAGAGATGAAGGCATGCTTTTCTTCATGCGTGTAATCTTTACTTTGAGCATCAACTCCTTTTATGTGCAATGGTGACTGGGAGTAGTCTTCTTGTGCGGAATACATGTATCTTTCCTCCCCCTTTAACTCATCATTAGGGATAAACATTTTCTCTAAGGTGACCAACCCTATAGGCAACTTGTTTGTATTTAATTGAATAACTTGGTCACCATAGCTATCATGCAACTCAGCTTGCATGCTTGATTAAAATTTAGATTCATTCGGATGAACTAGGCGATCCGAGTGTCACTATCAAACACTTGCCCTGATGTTATTATCTTGAATGGATGGTCTCATGACCATCTTAATGTGCTGAGTGTTTCCATTGAAAAATTCCTCAGTAGGAGAGAAATGTGAACCAAGCGCAACCATCCTGGACCGCCTTCTTGTTCATTTTACACAGTAGTACCTAAAAATTCAAAGCATCAAAGCTCTCAAGAAGGTCTCGGACTCTATTCTTATAATCTTTGAGAAGATTATTTTTTTCTTAGAATTTGTTGGTTACCTAATGGATAACCAACTCTGTTCAAATGCCTTTAGATAATACAAAAAGTATGCTTTGAGGTGTAGGTCTTACCACCAGAGGGATACTCTCCCAAGTTTTCTTAAATATGATATTGAAATTATTCATGTATTCATTGGGCACCCTCCTTGTTGTTATTAGTTTCTCCACAAAAGACATGTGATCTAACTTGTCTTCAAAATAATTGTAGAGAGCTATTCTTAGCTCATCCTAGGTGGCTATGGATCCAAGTCTCAAGCCTCTATACCATTGGAGCACCTTGCCTTTAAGGGAGGCTGCAAGAAGCCTAATCACTACATTGTCACGTGTGATCAAGTAGAGTGAACACACATTTGCCACATCCTGGATATGCTCCCGAGGGGTGACTTGATTCTCACAAGTAAAGTACAAAATATTTTTGAGCATGCCATTTGGCATATCATGCTTTACACAACTAAGGCAGAGGATGACTTCCTCAGAGAAATTAACAAAGTTCCTAGGTGGAGGAAGTTGCAGATGCGCCATTATGGGGATGAAAATTTTCCTGTTTTGGGGAGGAGTTGAATGGGCGTGGTGCGCGGAGATAGAGATGTGCACGCACACTTTCTAGAATAAAATCTCCTTGGCGATAGTTGGAGGTACTTGAAAGAATATTTAATCGCTGCACTTTTCCTCATGTGCACTCTTCACATGAAAGGCACTCGGAGTCTACTAGAACAGAGATCTGCAAAGGTTTGGGAGTCACCAGATTTCTTGAACTAAGCCTCCAAAGGCTGAAATACTAAGTCCACACACTAGAAATTTGCAAATAAGAAATTTAAGCTTTCAATACCTCTCCTACCGAGTCTTTCAGAAAATTTTGGTCATTCAAACATGCAACCATCTCTCGGATTCGGAAGGATCGAGGCGTTTGAGAAAACAATGGAACCATCACCAAGTTGTGGGACCTTGCATGCTTGGGACAGATCTCTCAGAGAAGGTCGATTCCTCTATCTATTTCTACTACTACTATTACTCCTAATGCCATAAAGGGAAACTAAGCTAATAATTCCAAGGGACCAGGGATAGAAGGATAACATGAAGAAAATCTACACTAGAAAGGTGATAGCACCGAGAAAAGAGGGATGGACATTATCTCACATGAGTGAAAGTGAGAGGAAATGTGTGAAAGGAGGCTAGGCACATCTAGCATAGCTTAGAACATATTTAACAAATCATCTTCATGAAACACAACTTAAATAAGGAACTGCGAGGGCCTTGAATGACACAACCATCACGCAATGCAAGAGGAAAGGCAAGTAGAAGAAATGCAAACACGTAAGGATAGAAGATAGTCACAAAACAAAGCTTATATTGCTTCTAAAAATGTACAATGTTGTTACAATGGTGAAGGAGGCCGATATCCACATGCAAGAGCCAGATCTAGAGGTCTGCAACTCAAAATACATAAAATATGGAGTCCTTATCATAAGGTGTAAGGATCTAGTGTATCCAACATAACAAATGAGCCTTGCTCTTATATTTATAGATAAATACGGGGAATAAGAAGTGGAGGGAAAATCTGATTTTGAAATGCAACCACCAACAAGAGGCATTCAATGTCTATAAATTTGCCTGCTAATCCGTCGAAAAGGAGTGGAGGGCGAATCGGATCAAATCAAGTGGTTGAAGAAATCAGATCTACTCATCAATGCTTAGAGAGCCATTTTCTCATTTCTCACCTACTAGATCCGCCAAAAATTTGAATTTGAATAGCTAGAACTGCGGTGGATGTCAACATCTCTCTGATAAGTTCCGCACACCGATCGAGACTTGTAGTAGAAGATACATGTGTCATAAGTCGATCGAGTTGGCGGCGCATGAAAGACACATGGCATGTGTGTATTGGTTGAAATAAAGGCCAACTGTGTAGTTGTTTTTCACTTTTGCCACATGTCACCTCTTTGGTTTGCTAAGAGGATTCGGTTCCCTATTGGAATGCTTTGATAGGTTAGAGGATGACCTAGCACAGAAGGGCACAAAGAATGGCGTGTAAGAATGCGCACGGAGGAGAGTGAAGGAAAGTGTGCATGATGCATGTGACGTGCATGGGGGAATACGAAATTAGGTGAGAAAAAAATGCATGGTTGAGGTGTAACTATTAGAAGGTAATAGGCATGGCACACAAGGGCACAAGAACTTAGCTTTTTTGAAGAAAATGCAAGGTGCGCGGGGAGAAGATGGAAACAAAGAGGAAAAGGAAAAAGGGAAAGAAGAAAAATAAGAGGAAGCGCACAAGGAAGGGCGAGTGAGAGGAAGGACGGGGTGTGCTAGAAAAGCTGCGGGCAAGGGAATATGCCAAGTAAGTTTGAGTGAACGCAACCTTGTGATAGATGAATTGGATCTAGAATGTGCATGTGAGTTACCCAAATTACTAGGAGAGTTATTTGGATAACAAGCACTCCATGCCCAAACCCACTACCATGTTGAAATTTCAAAATTTATTTCCAATCATTCTAGTAGGTGATATCAACTGCAATTTGGAGGATGTGACTATGGGGACGAGCCGAATCAAGAAAAATATACTCCATTAAAAACGAGCACTTGGAAATCCACTTTCCAAAACTAGTAAGCCTTCTTACACATGCTTATAATTTTTGGTAAGTCTTCATCAAAAACGGCTATGGAAAAGGCCGTGTGCCCTAAAGATCTCCAAGAAGTTATAATGATTATCCGAGTAGAAAATAGTAAAATGACCACTTACTCACTATAGTAAGTCCCTTATATGGGTTCTTACTAAAAATAGTAAGTCACCCCAAGAAGTGGTCAAAGCAAAGGTAGTGTGCATAGAATTGAATGAATATTTTCATCACATCAAGATGATCAAGAAGAAGCAAGAATCACCTCTTACTAAAAATAGTAAGTCTCCCATCTGGGCATTTACTAAAAATAGTAAGTCACACTCAAATAGTAGTTTTGGCACAATGGGACATTTAGAACTTTGTTGCATCAGAGATTTCCATAAACAAGGATCATCGAAATCCATTATGGGAAACACATTCTCCTCTTCTTTATCTCTCCTCTCCCCCAAATTTATCTCCCTTCAAATGTTCTAATTCTTCGTTGGGGTTTGCACTTTTTGATATGCCTTTAAGTCACCTAAAAGTGACTTTAGAAACATAATGTAAATTAAGTCACCTTGATTTTATAAAAGGGACTTAAATATTTTGTAGGAATATGAATAGTCATGATGAAGATGAGGAGTTGAGTCTAATCTATAAATTTTAACTCCATTCCCATCTCAAACATTTGGCAATTGATCTTGTAAACTCAAGAGTGCATTGTACTTAGAGAAATCAAATTATATCTTGGCAATCGATCTTTTACTTTCCTCCACTCTCAAATTTCTGCAACTCCCACACTTTGTAAAAATTATGTTTAAGCATCAATACAATAAGGAGGAGTTTCATGCCTTTATTGATGAGGAGATTTTAGAAACTTTGAGTTTTCAATATTAACTAGTCGTGTGGCAATTTTCAAGATTATTTTCTTCTTAATTTTATTGCTTGTGTGAAATTTCTGGTTAATGGGTGTGGGACTCTAATTTTATACCCATGACATTAATCCCCTTTTCTCTTTTCTCACTCCCCTTTCCCACTATTCAGAAAAATTCATCTCTATCAAGAAATTTCTATATTTTCCACAGGGTTAGTGGAGTGCCCCTATTGGATCCTTGGCCAAAAATCCAGCAAAAAATCCACCTTTACTCGCACATGCATATATGGTAGCCGCATCGGTTAATTAGAGGGACTTAAATTTCCAGAGTGTTGGAAATAAATCCACAAGTTTTTCCACTTGATAAATTTTCTCGCCAATAGTTTTGGCACCCACCATGGTGTTGATTTAGCAACATCTGCACCCAAAATATGACCGCAAGGTCCAAAAATTGAAAAAAAAAACAAAAAAATAGTTCATGAAAATACATTCTGAAAGATACATTTTCAATTCCCGCATGCGAGCTTTCATATTCCACAGCTTTCTTTTCATATTCTCACTTCAATAATTTTCAAAAGTTGGCTGAAGAAAGATACATTAGGTTGAACAGGTCGAGAGGTGGTGTTGATTCCAATTTCGAGGCTTTACAAAATTAGAAAGAACAAATTAGAGATAATCCATACTTCTTCTCTCAAGCCTCCTCTCCATCTGGCTCTTCAAGAAGTTCACCTAGAAATCCTATCCAAACTCTTGTTGATACCCCCCTTCAAATTCTCTCATTTTTCAATCACCCTTGAGCATTGAGTTCCCAAAAGAAGAATAATTTGAAGAAGAATTTATAGAAGCAAGAGTGAAGAAGAAGCAAAAATGACAATGGAAGATGAAGTAGAAATACCCCAACCCATTGTTCCATGGGGAATAAATACAGGCCCGCTTGCTCTTGAACCTCCTCTTCATGATCTACCAATAATTTCCCACAAGAACTTTCCAAATTTCAAAGGTGATGGCACACAACTCCCTGAAGAGCACATATCATCGCCTTCACCACATCATGTGGGATTCTTGGTGTCCAACATGAAGATGTCACTATAATATTGTTCATGGAGTCTCTCCAAGAAAAATCAGTGGAATGGTTCTACCTCCTACCTTCCCGATCCATCACTTACTGGAATGAAATCAAAAGGAAGTTCGAGGAAAGATTCAAATTTACTGAGGATTGTCAAGACCTCCTTGTTCAATTGGCACAAATAAAGAAAGGATAAAATGAAACTATGAGAGACTTCATGGCTCATTTTGACCGGTTGCTTCACAGGATACTTGAAGAGGATTCACCATCTGAAAACAATGTCAAGATATTCTTCATCAATGCTCAATCACCGGAGGTAGGATTTCTCCTACAAAGAGTTCAACCAAGGAACATTGTAGAAGCACAAAGGATGGCCATTGAACTTGATGATGATCTCATCCTCTTTGGAAAGATCAAGAATCCATCAAAGGGAAAGACACAACATCCTAGAGATGAGAGAATAGATCCATTGCTACAAAAATTGGTGAATGAGATGACGTCATTGAAGAGGGAAATATTTGAACGAGTTTCTTCTCAAATAAGCAATGGAAATCAGATTGCAAGAGTACCCCAAAGGATTTCCTTAGAGGCCCCACCTATCAATGCAAATTTTAGAAGTAAGGGAAATGAAGAGGATCTTGAACCAAAAAGTGAAGGTAGTGATTTCCTAGAAAGTGATGAGTTTGAGAACGATACACAAATCATATTATGTGAGTATTTTGGAGGTGATGAAGAAGACGAAGAATATGTACCTAGTTTCTCATGTGCGATATTCACTCATTCTTAGTATGAGAAAGGAACACCTCCCTCCACCGCTAAAAATAAAATACGATTGATGATTCTCTTGTGTTGACTCCATAAAAAAAAAAATCAGTCAAGGATATCCACTCCCAACCTCCATGGAGTCTAGCATTGTTGAATCCTGATCCTATAGCAAGTAAGAAGGCTCCCACAATTCAAGTAAGTATTCTGATGCCTCTTCCAATTCTAAATCTAAATATTCTCCTGTAAAATCTAGTACTTTGAAATCTCCTATTATATCTTTCAAAATAATCTCCATTCCCCAAAAAACCTACTCTTACTTCAGGACACTGTCCTAAATGCAAAATTGATCCCTTCATCATCTTTTTCCTCATCTTCTCCTTTTGATTTCATATAATATGCGAACAAATCCAAAGTCCAAATTACTGAAACTGAATATTTACAGACTCATCCTAAACAATTTGAGAGGTTTGTCTGATATATTAGGAGTGGTAGTCTAACACCCAATGTTGTAACTTCTAGTTCCAAAGGCATGTTTCCAAACCCACCTATGCCTCCCTCACAAAACATGCTTTCCTTAAGCACATCCAAGACTGACAAGGTCGATCCTTTCTACATCTCCCTTCTTGTTGGAGAATATGTACTGAACAATTACATAATATATTTTGGTGCCTCAGACAACATGATGCCTTTGAAGGTCACCAAGGATCTAAAACTTACCATGACTCCAACAGGTGGATCTTGTTACTTTTTGTAGTCAAAAGAGGTACCACTTGTAGGAAAGGTCAAATATGCACAAGTGTCTCTCACCAAATTTCCAAACAAGAAAGTTTTAGTGATGATTTTGGTAGTAAATGTCACAACCTTGTTCGAATGTTGCTGAGTAGAAGTTTCTGCCAAACTTGGGAGGGAAAATTTAGATTAATTGTTCATCCGAAACCATACCCATGAAGGGATACATGGAAAAATTTCTTCCCGAGAAGAAGATGAGGTACACGGCGAAATTTTAGAATCTCGAAGATAACATTTTGTACCAAGATAGTAGGCGGATGAATCACTTTGTGAAAAATGATGAGGAAGAAGATATTCCCATCTTGATAGGGACATACATGCCTTCCTAGAGATCCATGGACCTTGAATAATAATTGAGAAGATTTTAGTTAAAATAGGGCAGCCCCGATGATTCAAACCATGAAGAAGAGGAAATGGTTCTTCATGGTTTTCAAGTAGAAAAATCAGCTCATTTATATGCTTATCCATGATGAGGAGTTATTATCATTCCCATTTGGGGATGAAGATGACTCAACCAGGACTATCTATGGAGAGACAAGACCATCTTGTGATGAACCCGTGAAAGGTTTGAAAGAACTACATGTACAAGAACTACTTAGAGCCACAGAAGAAACTAAAGATCCTAAGCTCAGTCTCGAAATCCTGATGCAATCCATGAACCTACAAGATAAGCATGAATCTGATTTGAAATATTCAATCAATGTGAAGTTTGGACATGTTGAAACAAATCAAGATGAGAAATATGATGCCCCCTGAGCCAATGATTGATGGATGCAATGATGAAATGGAGATATTTTCTTTCCCATTTGAAGAAGAATAATTTTTCCATGATGAAGAAATTGAAATAAGGAGTTTTGAGGCCTTTGAAGTTGAATCTCCTCTTGATGAAGGATTGATAGAATGCAGTGATTCCCAAGATAATGAAGTAATCCCTCTGGATAGTTTCCTTGAGATGAAAAATAAATATTCTTCGAAGGCATACAAAGATGAGATGCAAGAAGTAACAAAGGAGATCTTTGTGCAAGGACTATTAGATGTAGTGGAAGTTGTGAAAGACCCCGAGCTGATTCTTGATCTCTTAACTCATGTCATGGCCATACAAGAAAATTATGAGGTCACATCCAATCCTTCCATTAGTACTCAAGAACCTCACAGTGGAGTAGAGAAAAAGGATAAGTCTAAGGTTTCTCATGGAAAATAGGTCAACGAGCATAGACCTAGGAAAGAAAATAATCTGGAATGTTCAAGTAATTTGAACAAAAATCAGCCTTGGGGAAGCGATAGCATGCTCAATGAAGAATCATTTATGTGGATAAATACGAAAGGCAACTGGCACTATGAAACCAATTTCAAAGAACATGAAGGTAATGGAATTTATAAGTAAAGGCTTGAGCATCAAGAAGCTCATGTAGGCTCACTCCTACAAAGTGTACATACAAATGTGAAAGCACATGGATTTCATAAGTAATTGAGGAGAGGAGGCTACTTTTTGGAACCAGTCAATGGCTTCACAAAACATCATCATTCGGTGTTTCCTCTTCAAGGGTAACTTTTGAGGAATAAAAAATGCTTTAGTGAAATCGGGTTGTCCCCCACCTTATACCATAGGTGATTTTTAGGTGTGTTTCCATTTTTGTTGTGTGTCATGTGTTTCATTTCCATCATTGTGTGTGTATGTGTCTCCTTCTTCGTTATCCTTCTCTCTCATAATTATACATGACTCTGTAAGGCCCAATGGATAAGGCACTGGTCAATGGATCATATGGTCTAAAATTGAGATTCTAGATTCCTCATGCCATGTTTTCACTACACTCATTCCATTTCATGTCCACAAGCTAGAGCCGGTATTTTCATACAAATATGCAACAAGGAAATTAATAATTTCTGAGCATGAAAACTATACATCTATATTAATGTTTTCAAGTCCTATCATTCCAAGACACGTTGGGCCTACCAATTCAGTCCAAGTGACCTCCCGATTAACATAATTTCATCCTCGAGAGGTGATTTAGGAAATTCCATTCATTCCCCCTAGGTGATTTTAGGAGTTCATTTACAAAGCTATAGATAGTTGTGGGAAGGGTTATCACTAGCCTTCCTAGGACTGGAACAACCCCACAGACCGGATAAAAACATCCTAAGTGGATGTGGAGGTGATTAAAAGGTCTTGAGACATCATGGAGATGATTTTTGAAGATTCTGGAAGGGATTAGATAAGTTGGGGCAGTTTCACTAGAATTAGGGTTCCAGTGCCTAGTCGGTGCATAAAGCTAAAACAACCGTTGCGCTTCGAAAGGTGATTCCAGGAGATTTAGAGAGATTTAGGAGAAAAACAAAACATCAACAAAAATATAATTCCAATCCCTACAAGATGGTGAAATCTATTTTTCACAACGCTTTTGCGCATTAGGTCTGCAGGAAGATTTTCTCAGGCATAAGTGGAGTACCAAAACAAAACTCCACATTTTTAGGGATGAAATGGATTAAACAAGACATGAAACTCCCACCATTGGATTCAAAAGGACATTTCTAGTTAGGGTCATGAAATTTTTTTCTGAAAAAATCCATCCAGAGCTCAAGATATCATCGTCGTAAGTTGTCCTCTCGGAGAAAGTTTGAGACTTAGCCAAATTTTTGGAGGACACATGTCAGCTCCAAGATCCTAGAAAGATTTTATGTCCCTGATGTCCCTAAGGGTCATGTATGTCAACCTTGGAAAAATTTACCCAGCCCTAATGTGACCTTTGGAACCCCATACGACCATCGAGGATTCCAAGTTCAACCACCGGTGTAATTTAGAGCTCAAATTCACTATCGTCGGATCTCCGCCACGTCTCACTCCAGGACCACCAAGGAATTTTATGTCCCTCATTTCCCTCATATTTTAGGGATATAAACCTTGAAAAATGTTCCCATACCTCTAGGAGATATTTTTGTTTACCCATGTGACCCAGTTCCAACCCCTCAGTGCTTTAAAGTTGATTTTGGAGTACTCATTCCCTCGCCGTCGATCAATACCACGTGTCGCCTCCGGGATCTCAGTGGAAACCGATTTCCCTCACATCCCTTTAAGGTGAGGGAAATCAAGGAAATAAAAATGCACCAATCCCCTTTCCATTCATTTTTTCAATATTTAAATCTGGCACTTAGTCGTTCTCCCCCCTCATTTCTCCTTCACAGCTCCTGACCATGCCATGGCTTTGTTCTTGCTTATCCAGACACCCAGTCAACCATTTCTGCTCCAAACCAGCACTAGCATGACTCAATAATCCTCCAATCCCTAAAAATATGCAGACTAAGAGAAAAATGGATTGAAATGATGAAGAACGAAGAGAAAACAAAGATTTTTCACCAGATGACTACAAAGTCACCCAATCGAAAAATCATCATATCTTGTAAAATACAAGCCGGATCGAGATTACATCCTTTAAATGCTGCCACATTTCTCAAGGCAATAAAGATGACATAAAATGGTGCACAGAATCATTTTTTCCAACAAAATCCTCACTTCATGTGCCAGCTCACATTCATCGGATTTCCCATCATTCTAGCAATGGAAACAAGATAAAAACTTGCACACAAGCTCTAAATGGATTTTTTTCTTCACAAACGGAGACAAAAACCAAAGTCAGAAATTTTGAGCTTCATTAATGGCCACCATGGCAGCTCTATGCCCAAACCCACTGCTAGGTTAAAATTTCAAATTTTATTTCCAATCACTCTAGTGGGTGAAATCAAGTGAAATTATGATGATGTGACCGCAACAATGAGATGAATCCGAAAAAATATACTACTGTCATAAAACTCGATCACTGAAATCCACTTTCTAAAAATAGTAATATTTCCTACACATGCTTTCTATTTTTGGTAAGTCTTCATTAAAAATGGCTATGGAAAAGACATTGTGCACTAAAGATCTCTTAGAAGCTAGAATGATTATCCGAAATGAGCGAAAATAGTTAAAATGACTATTACTAAAAATAGTAAGTCCCCTATATGGGTTCTTATTAAAAATAGCAAGTCACCCCAAGAAGTGGTCAAAGAAAAGGAAGTGTGGGTAGCATTGAATGAAGATTTTCATGACATAAAGATGATCAAGAAGAAGAAATAATCACATCTTACTAAGAATAGTAAGTCTCCCATCTGGGCATTTACTAAAAATAGTAAGTCACACTCGAAGAGTAGTTTGGACACAATGTGACATTCAGAACTTCGTCACATCATAGCTTTCCATCAACGAGGATCATCGGACTTGATTAGGGGAAAAATATTCTCAACTTATTTCTCTTCCCTCTACCCCAACTTTCTCTCCCTTCAAATGTTCTAATTATTTGTTGGGGTTCACACTTTTTGATATGCCTTTAAGTCACCTAAAAGTTACTTTAGAAACATAAGGTAAATTAAGTCACCTTGATTTTATAAAAGGAAATTAAATATTTTGTAGGAATATGAATAGTCAAAAGTTAGAAATAAGGCATATGGAGGGTCATGAAGAAGATGAGGATTCAAGTCTACTCTATAAATTGTAAATCCATTCCCATCTCAAAGGGTTGGCAATTGATCTTGTAAACTCAAGAGTGCATTGTACTTAGAGAAAGAAAAGGAGATAGCCATTTTCTTCTACTTTCCTCCACTCTCAAATTTCTTCAACTCCCACACTATGTACAACTTTTGTTTAAGCATCAATACAAGAAGAAGGATTTTTCATGCCTTTTTTGATGAGGAGATTTTAGAAACTTTGAGTTCTCAATCTTAACTCATCTTGTTGTCATTTGTAGGATTGTTTTCTTCTTAAATTTAATGCATGTGTGAAATTTTTGGTTAATGGGTGTGGGACTCTGATTTTCTACCCATGACATTAATCCCCTCTTCTCTTTTCTCACTCCCCTTTCCCACTCTTTAGAAAAAGTCTTCTCTAGCAAGAAATTGCTAGATTTTCTGCTAGGTCAGTGGAGTTCCTCTGTTGGATCCTCGGCCACAAGGCCACCAGAAAATCCACCTTTACTCACACATGCATATACGATAGTTGCACCAGTTAAGTAGAGGGACTTATATTCCCAGAGTGTTGGCAAGAAATCCACAAGTTTTTCCACCAAATTTTTTTCTCACCAATATTTAGATAATGGAGATCTTGTCTTTGACAACCTAAACACACCGGCTAATCATAACTTGCATATCTTCAAGAATCCATTCCCTAACCAAACCCCTTTATCTAACCGAATTGGTGAACCTTCGAATAACGACAATAATGTCCATGAAGTCCATGTTATTTTTAATATCACACCAACCCTTCCTCAATTTCCTCATATCCCCTCCATCGAGGATATTATAGCATGAGCTCCTTTACCCATGGAGGATCCTATTTCATCTACTCCTTCACCCACAGAGGAGTCCCCTTCATCTCCCCCTTCACCCACAGAGGAGACCACAATATCTTTTGATGCCATTTCATCACTCACCTCGAAACCTAATGAAAATCCTTTAGTGTTAACTCTCCTACCCACGGGAGAGTCATGCTCACCTCCCTCTGCACCGAAAGAGGAACCTATCTCATCCCACTTGTCATCTCCCTAGAAATTCGATGATCAATTTGCAGCTTTACATGTAAATTAAAAATTGGAACCAAAGCCCAAAATACACTTGGGATGTTAGGTTTTAAGGATTTCATTTTTTAATTTACATGAAAATTATATTTTTTAAACCCGAAACCTAAAGTATATTAAATCCTTTGTATTCT
Source organism: Taxus wallichiana var. yunnanensis (assembly GCA_018340775.1). Taxonomy (NCBI): domain Eukaryota; kingdom Viridiplantae; phylum Streptophyta; class Pinopsida; order Cupressales; family Taxaceae; genus Taxus; species Taxus wallichiana. The sequence goes on from CM031234.1 coordinate 542,194,570, forward strand.
TGGTTTCAGATCTTGAGGAGCAATTTACATGTTTGTTGCAAATTGTTTCGTGAACCCAAAATATGAAATACAAGGGAATTTTTTTCAATACTTTGGAAATTGCAACATTTCAAAAAAATGATTTATTGGGGAAGAGTGTTAGGTTGTGGAGCCTATTTTCATGTGTGAAAGTGTTAAATACTATACAATAAGATTATTATACACTTTCCATAGTTTTGTTTGGTCTTTAAACGTGCCTCGATATCTTTGGGAAACATGCTTTTCTCATATGGGTGGGATTTTTGACCCATAGGTTTATGGGACGGTTTTGGCCCATGATTTTGATACTACCCATGATTTTGTAAAAATACTTAACCAGTTGTCTACTTATGTATTTTTGTGCATATGGTAGGTATAATGTAACATTGTAGATGTGTATGAATTCGGGTGTGAATTTTGTAGAGTTTGTTGAGCATAACTCCAAACAAATATGGGTATTGTATTGAGAGAGTGGTGGCTTGTAATAAAATATGAGCAAGTGATTTTTGGTGGACGTAGTCCAAATTGGGTGAACCATGTTAAATAATGTCTCTTTTTGTTTTGGTATTTTATTCTACACTTTTATTTGAGCTCGTAATATTTTCTCGCATATTAGTTTCTACTGCTTTTGCAATTTTGTAAGGGATTGTTCCGCATATTTTATCCCTTATTTCCTAACAATTAGTATCAGAGCCTGGTCTGGTTTACTGAAGTGTTGAATCGCAGGAAATTTTTAGCTTGAGTGGGAGCTATGGAAGATGATGGAAGATCAAGGGTTGATAAATTCAACGGAAAAATTTCATTCTTTGGAAGATGAAGATGGAAGATTACCTTTATCGAAGGATATTTATATTCCACTTTGCTAAGAAGGTGAACAAACCATTGAGCATAACAGATGCAAAATGGGATTTTTGGATAGGAAGGAACTTGGGACAATCTGGGTTGTGTCTTGCATATTCATGTATTATTTAATGTTTTAAAGGAAAAAACTACAAAAGAATTAATGGATGCATTAGGAAGTTGTATGAAAAACCCTCTACCTCTAATAAGATATTTTTAATGAAAAATTTATTTAATATGAAGATGTCTTAGAATTGTTTAGTAGAAGAACATTTAAATGATTTTAATATGGTTATATACATGCTAGCTTCAATTACAATAGAATTTGATGAAGATGTTAGGGATTTATTAATTTTGTGCTCTTTATGTGAGAGTTGGAATAGCTGGTAATGGAGGGGAGTATTGCAGTAATGAATCGATGATTATTGTTATAAGAATGGAATCCACAGGAGAAAGATAGTTCCAAGAACTCCACAAAAATGTGGTGACAGAAAGGATGAACAGAACAATAATGGAATGTGCTAGGAGCATGAGGTTACATGCAGGACTACCTCTTTCTTTTTGGTAGAAGTGGTGAGCACAACTATGTACTTGATAAATAGAGGACCCTCAAGTGCCTTAGATGGAGGCATACCTGAGGAGGATTAGTATGGTAAGAAATTTTATTATTCATTTCTTAGAGTCTTTAGATGTGAGGTGTTTTTCCATATAGACAAGGATGATAGGACCAAAGTAGAGGCTAAATCAAAAAAATGTACTTTCATTTGTTATGGTGGTGATGACTTTGGATATAAATGTTGGAGTATTAAGGACAAGAAAATCATTCGATCTAGGGATGTGGTTTTTAATGAGAAAGTCACGTATAAGCAGAAGTTGCAAGAAAATAGGGAAGAATCCAATAAATAATATGTAGCGGTAGAGGATCTTCTGGATGGGAAAGTAACACATGAATTAGTTAAGGAACCTCCTCAATAGGAACCCCAAACTCCTACATTGAGGAGGTCTTCTAGGGTAAGAAGAGAACCTAAAAATTTTTCTCCTTCTCTTTATTATTTATTACTTACTGATAGTGGAGAGCCAGAGAGCTTTAATGAAGCAATGCAGGTAGATACCCAGAAGAAGTGGGAGCAAGCCATGGATGAGGAGCATCAAGATCTCATGGAGAATCAGACATGGGATTTGGTGAAGCTGCTCGAAGGAAAAAGAGAATTACAAAATAAGTGGGTGTGTTAGTACCCAAATTTGTTCTCCTTTTCAAGCTGATCAACATCAAGGAAATAACATGAAGCTTATTGACAGATAGACCATGTTGTATGTCTCTAGTAGTTGGGGGTATGATCTAACCGGCACTCGGACTTGTGGAGAGATGAATAGCACTCTAATAGGACTTGATGTTGTCCTAACTATTTTAGGTTGTACCTTACTGAACCAAGGTAAGAGAACCTAATTTGTAACCTTGTAATGGTGAAGGAGATGAAGATATCCTTCCTTTTGCTCGAATTATATGAGGAAGACCTTGATGAAAACATGATCAACACCCCGCATCTAACTCTCACGATTTGTCACTTCCGAATATGGGTATGATTTCAAAACAAGGCAAAGGTTACTATAGACATTGAAATCCTAACTGTTTACTACATACTTTTGCAAATGGATTTTGATCTTTTGTGGGTACACAAATGCAAATCGGGGGTAGTATAAGGTAGGATCTGTTGTTTAGATGATTTTTGGTGGGATATTAACAAGAAAAACTTAACTATGTCGATCTTTGACAACCTCTACAATATTTGAACAACTATAAGATAAACTACTTCAAAATGGTGAGGATGTTGTTTCAACTAGAAGAAATTCACAAATGGAAGCCTGTGTTTGTATCCTTCACACAATATTTGAGACCTCACCACAAAATCTTGAAGAACTCAATTAAACACAAAAATATTTGATCAAACCACGTGGTACCCCCAAAGGCTTACAAGCAATCTCAATTAACAAATGAAGATGAAGTGATTTTAAACTCGCTTATTTTCAATGCCGGATGAAAGCTCTTCCAACAAAAAAATGCAAGTACCACCAAACTATCAATAAGGATGAGATTTGTGTGATTTTTTAAAGACTTTCAATGCAATATTGCAACAAGAACAAGGAAAACTATTTACGGGTATTTAAAAATGATAAAATACATCATATTGCCTAGAAAAACACAAATTAACTCAAAATATTGTTAGATTCATCAAATAGGGAGTGTTTCTGAACAATCTCGTGAGCATGTGATGGCTATACACTTATAACCACTTCAAAATAATGAAGAACTAACACATAAGACATTAACCAGTGTTTCTTGGAGGGTTTCTTAGAAGATGGAATTCTCTAAAAAAAAATTCTCATGAATTTCAATCTCGACCTCTTGCATTTCTCAAAATGCATTATATATCTCTTGTCACATTGGAGCCTTCTTTCCCAAGCAACGAATATGCCAAGGGATCAAGTTTGTTACAAAAATCCTCATGATTTATAGAAAGGGACATTAAATAGAAAAACATTCGAAGGATGCCAGGTGTATCAAAAAGTTGAATCATTACAAAAATTCAGATCATTATCCTTCCCGAGGCACATTTTTCATCATCAAGGCATGCAAACAATTTTTCACTCATCATTTCACCTTTTTACCTTTCCAATTTTACTCCTACAACTTTCGGATCTGAATTTTACGTTTTTGCTCGAGCCTAAGAAAACATTACTTGAAACAACCTAGATCAAAAGATTAAGCCATGAAAGTGATCCCAATGATCATGGAAGGACAAAACGACATAGAATCACCAAAAAATTGATGAAATTTGATGTAAAATTCGTGATTCCAAGCTTTCGGAGCTTCCATGGCGGCCAAAATGGTGCAACATACAAGAACCATTGATCTACTCCAACTTTTAATCCTGGCCCTCCATGTGGAAAATGTGGACTTAAAAATAAGATTGGCTTACTTTTTTAATTTTTAGATAAAACCAAACACGTGGCGCAATATGATTGGTTCAGCCTGGGGAAAAAACTTATCTCTTTATAACTTTTTGAAAATTTGGAAAATTTCTCCATTTTTCCCCTCCACCTTCCCGGGCCTGCCACGTGTCCAAACTATGGGTCCTAGTGAAAATGTGGGAGAATTCTGCACATTTACCTCCTTTTTTTTTTTTCGAAAAGGAAATTTTTCCAAAAATCTCCATGGGCCCACACCCCGAATTCATCTCTCTGCCATGTGGCACTCTCGATTCACTTTGTGGGGCTATGTCTCTCTTTTCTCCTTCATACCTCCTTTGCAAAAATTGAAAATTTTAAAATTCCACCGGTGGCCCGCGATCCCCTTTGAATTTTCAAAATTTTGGACACATGTCTGCATTTGATTGGAGTTGAACTGCATCCCATTTTTAACCTTTTGAAAATAAAGCTAAAAAGTCATTAAGTTTTCCATCAGCCCCCTCCTCCATTTTTGATTTTTTGGACACTTTTCCCCCACGATTGGTTGTGGAACTTCAACCCATTTTTAACTTTGATCCATTTGAAGTTAAAACTTCAAAGTCACAAAGAAATCCACCCCCATTCTGACTTTTCATGGACACATGTCCACCTGTGATTGGCCACGGGGTCATGCTTCAAAATTTCACTTTAACTTTTTCACCCAAAAACACAAAAATTCACTAAGTTTTTCCACCATCTGCATCCCCTCTACCCAAAATTTTGCCACGTGTCCTCCTCTAATTGGAGTGGGGCTGAAACTGATTTTTAACCTTAGAAAAATAGAACTAAAAAACTCTAAGTCCTCCATCGGCCCACTCTTCCTATTTTGATTTTTTAGGACACGTGTCCACTCCTGATTGGTGGTGGGGTTTGAGTCATTTTTTTACTTTAAAAGTTTTGCAAAATAAAGTAAAAATCTCTAAGAAGATCCAACCGGCCGATAATCCTCGACCAATGATAAGCTGTCACGTAGGAAAATTTGAAAAAAAGTAGAGTTTTTGGCCCGAAAATGCCCCTTTTGCCAAAAGGGAAAAAATCTTAAGTTATAACATTTCTCCACTTCTCCTTGGCCAATTAGAAGCAGCCACGTACCCTCTAACTTCTCAGTAATAATTTGATGGCCAAAAAATGCCTGTCTGATCTTCAAAAAACACAGAATTCTCTAGACATACCCAAAATTTGATTTTTTTTGCCAAGGATGGAAAATTTTCAAATTGGAACTATACAAAACATAATTATGAGTATTTCTTGACCATGGATATTGATTTTCAAAGGCATATGAGTAAAAACAATAAATTTTATCCTTCCATGATCGGGAAAATGGGAAAAATGACATAGCCCGTAGATTTGAAGAATTTAGGGCACAAAAAGGGAAAACTTGGGTATTTATTCACAAATGAGGCATGGAAAATGATTTTCAAATGGACTAAGGCATGGAAACAAAGGAAGAAACTTCATCTCACCCATTCAAATTGTAAAAAACTTTTCAGAAATGTAGAGTGAAATGAAAATTAAGGCAAAGGCAATGTAAGATCAAAATGGAAATTAACATCGGCTCCGGCTTGGGGATGGGCACTCACGGTGAGTGCCACAAGAACAAAAGTAGACTAGGTGCCAAGATATCCATTAGGTAATGGAGTCACGATCCAAAAGAGTAGAGAAACACTGAGAAAACCGACAAAAATGTCTTCCAAGAACCAAAGTCAAACCACACACCGACAAAACACCAAAACCAGAGCACCCCAAAGGGAAAAACAAAAATTATACGATTAAGTACAAGTTATGCATACCTCAAATTTGGGGATTAATCCAAGAAATGCTTCAGATGTCTTCCATTAATAGGTAGTTCAAGAAATTCCCCATCTAATTCTTTGAGAAAAAGGTATGTTCACCAATTTTGATATCAATGGCATAAGGTCCTAAAAGGAACGATAACCAGATCGTGCCAAGCCAAGAACACGAGATGCTAATCAAACATCATGGTCAATAAGATGAAAGTAATTCACCAGAATGACTTTACATAAACCTTTGCAAACAAATGAGCAGAAATATCATATATTACTATGGAACTCAATGAAATACAATGAGAATGGGCCTTGCTTATATAGGCAAGGAATAACAATCTAAGAACCAGTCAAGGTCGTAGATCAAGCCATAAATCATGTAAAAACTAGTCATCAAAGAACTAGTCAAGTCCATAGATTTATGAGAGAACTAGACATCAAGGATGTAGTCAATACCATAGATCAAGGAAAGAACTATACCTAACAACTAGATATTATCTCCTAATATCTAAATAAATAAAAATAAATATCCACACACGTAAGTGGGTGAGGATAAATACAATAAAGGTAAATAATGTACCTAGGTGAACATGAGCTAAGGTAAATACCTACTCTAACAGGTCCCATCCACAATGCATCAAATTTACCATGCTTGCCCTTGTCTTTATACCTCTGTTATCCCATAACAAAACTAGGTCTCTAACATTGAAGGCTCTAGGAGTGACCTTATTATCAAACAACCTCTTCAAATTTTCCCTAAATTTGACATGCCTTTGGTGGGATGCTCTTCTCTCCTCATCAAGCTCAACAATCTAATTAATCCTTGATTCATATGAATTGAGCTCTTGATCTTCCAACTGTTGAACAAACTGAAATGAAGACAATTGCAGATGTAAGGGCAGAAAAGCTTGAGTTCCATACACCAAGTCAAATGGGATTTTACTAGTAGCTCTTTTAGGAGTTATCCTATCATACCAAACTACAAATTTCAGTTGTTCTCCCCATGTCTTCTTGTTTTATTCCAAGGTTCTTCCGATAATATTCAGCAAGTTCTTATTCTTGGACTCACTTGTCCATTTCCTTATGGATTATAGTTTGAAGAATAAGTCGATTGATTCCATATTCTTTGCACATTGCCATTAGAGGTTTGGCTCTAAAGCACATGGCATTATCAGCTACAATCTTAACTAGGACTCCAAATTTGCATATGATGTGATTCAACAAGAAGTCTATAACTACTTGGTGTGTTTCCTTCTTAGATGGGATTGCTTCTACCCACTTTGTAAAATAATAAGTGGCTACAAGAATCAACTTATGGCCAACACTAGAAGGATCTGAAATCTCACCAATAAAGTCCATTCCCTATTTTTTGAAAGGATATTCAATTGATACAGGATGCAAAGGAAGGAGCCTAAAGCTTTCGGTCTTCCATAGAAACACTAGAAACTATCACATTTTCTAACCAAAGCAGGTTGCATCCTTGAAGAGAGTAGGCCACCAATAATTATCTCTCAAGATCTTATGTGATGTTACCCTTCTAGCAACGTTTCCTCCACAAACTCCCCATGGAAATCAACAACTATTATGGGAGCTTCATCTTTAGTTATACATTTCAAGAGAACACCTTTAGGGTTCTTCCAAGAGAGCCCAAGGTCTATGATAATGTATTTTTGAGAAGCCATCTTGAGGGATCTTTTCGATTGTTATTTAAGTGACCAGAGCAACATAGGTGTATGAGGTAAAGGATCACATCCTTGTACCACTCGAACTTATCAACTTCTCAAAAATATCTACCTTTTCTTCCTCTACTTGATTCACTTCTACATTCTCGCAAGTTGCTCTCACCATGAGCTTAACAAGACCCAAACCTTATACTAACTTTGTGGTTTAGATGTCCATATCATACTCTTGCAGTTTTGTTCACTCATCTACATATTTTTCTTGAGATCTCCATCTCTGATAAGATTTCTTTCACCATGGTGTGGGAATGTAGACACCAAATTTGTGTCTTACGACACCCCGTGCCCCGCATTTCATTTCGCAACCTAACCTCACCACCTAAACCTTACATAATTATTTATTAATTACTTTATAATTAATAAATCCACATCCCCAAACCTGCCACCTCATTTCACCACCTCATCATGACCTAGCCCTAACCCTAAGCTAACCTAATTAAGACCTATAACTTGGTCTACATCCACACCCATGACTAATTACTCCTCACCTACACCAAAACCAACCTAATAATGACTTGACCAAGCCCATAACTAATCCCTTGGGAGAAAAAGAGGGAAAGTTGGCTATTTTACTAAAAATATCCCACTTTGAATTAACCGACATCGGTTCCTACTCGACCGCCGTCGGTTACGTAACCGCCATCGGTTCCCTATAAATGACCTCCCCCAACCAAAAACAAAGGATCGGAATTCATTTGAAAGATCTAGAATTCACTTGGCAGAGCAGAGACAAGTGAAGAAAAGAGAAGAGTTTACAGAGAAGGACATCGAGCCCAAGACTGCAACTGAGTAACTAGAGCACAACGACACTCATCCAAGCATTGGGAGAGAAGATAGCTCATCTTTGATTGTCAGATCATCCCACCTGAGCCCTACCTTCATCATCACAGTCCTTGGACCTGTATCTTCATCAGAACTAGTAAGTAGTGTCTTATACGTTCTTTTAATAACATTTCTTGAACTTCTGAATCACAGTAATTATAAGTCTACTCCTAGATCTACTACCCGGTAACACCCTACATCTAACTGTCATTCCTCTACCCTTACATTACCCCAAGAATAGCCCCCATACTCTCTGAGTCTTCTCCATCACCCCATTTCCTATCCCTAATCATTTACCAGCCTTATAAACACCATAGCCACCTTATAGCCAACCTTCATTAAAATCCCCTAAATCACTGCCCCTACCGATATCGGTTATCAGCAACTGGTACCGGTGTATAACCGCAGTCGGTTGTACAGTGACCGGCATCGGTCACTGTGACTCAAACCAAAACCAGCCTTTCCTCTATTGCTTTTAACGAGGTAATTAAATTGTAATTTTGCAATAACTTCTTTGTTAGAATTTGTGTTAATTCATATTAAGAGGGGAACTGACCACCTTCGAAAGGAAGTCTAATATTTCCTGGGCCCAAGGTAGTTCCCTCATTTATTGTCTAACTAAAATCTGGTGGTCTTGTATTCTTACTTGTAGGTAGTCCTTCCTAGACAAAAAGGAGTTCTTCGCAATCGATCTGATCTCTTTCTACGGTACGCATGCACCCTCCCAACATTCAACAGGTATTCCTCCTAGCCCTAACCCTTATCTGTTTCTCAAGAGAATGAAAGGATAGAAGCAACTCTATTCTAGGAACTGAAACATTCTATGTGAAACATTTTGGCACGCCTGGTGGGACCCTTTCTTGGGTTTCTTTCTTTCTTGCTTGCTTCCAATAGGGAGCACACTTGCTATTTTCTTCTTCTAAATATTCACAAGATATTTTGTTATTTTGGTAAAAGAATTTTTCTTTCTTCTTCATCTTTGCTTTAGTGGAATTCATCTCCTTTGCTTCATCGAATATCATTTTTGATTTGGGTTTTAAAACACGTGCATCACATGTTTGTTTACTGTTTTTAATTCTAGTGAACATAGATTAAGTAATGTCGTACACGTGGGGGTGATATCCACAGTATTGACAAGAAATTAATCTTACTTTCACTGCACAACACATACCAAATCACATCATAATCAACACAACAGCTCAAACATCCCCCTTTTTCCACGGTATTCCTCCGCCCGATTGAGGTAACCTTATAAGCCAAAACAAACTTGACATTTCCCTTAAGTATTTTGTTTAGGATTGACATCATATTGCGTCTAAGGCATAAGCTCACAATAATTAAAACTAATCCTAGGGTTAGTCTCTTGATTTGCATGTGCATCTTGCTTGTTTTTAGTTCTGTTTCTCTGTCATACACTGTTTCAGTGATCACTTCAGAATAGTTTGGTAGATATACTAAGCATTGTTAACCCTAAATCAGCATCTTCTTATAGCTTCTTACACCGGTCCTATTATACCGACATCGGTTAATCGACCGAGGCCGCATTATCTGATCTAACCGACATCGCTATCGACCGATATCGGTTATTGTCTTTCACGAGCTTCCCAAAACTAAAGTAACCTACCAATTCCAACATTTTGTGGCTGTTTCTTGTTCCTGATAGATTGAATCCCTACTGTGTACTCTTGTCCATGGTTGTTATCACTCGAAACAAGCCGCAGCCATGGTTTCACATGCCTGCTCCGTGCCTTTTCCTGAATCACCCCCTTCACATCCTATGGGGAATCCTACGGACACCAGTGAGGTTCCCAAAATCCCTGTAGGAGATAAGGAATTTGCAAAAATTTGGATGCTAATCCTAGTGCTATACAGTACTATTTGTCTCATACCCTTGATCGTATACCTGACGGTCAACTCCTTGTTGGTATTCCTATTAGTATAGCTGCTCATTTAGCTCCTTCTCCACCTAATAACTCTGCCTTACCTTCTTCATCCTTAGCCCCGTCTCCCAACTCAGTGGCTTCGGAGGTTCATACAGCAATAGATTGGCTTTCCTTTGGTTAACTCAGGGCCCCACATATCATTACCACCGATCGCTCCTACCTCATCTCTCTCTCTGCAGACTACCCCTTTCATAACTTGCTCTCTCGCCACCTATCCACACGAGCTTTCCTTCTCAAGCTCCACCCACCTTTTCATTTCCACACACTTATCCTAAGTGGCTTCAACACCTTATATAGGACATCCCTAATCGGTCACCTCAACGTATTCATCCTCAATACCTTATCAACATTTAACCCCATTGTTGTCTAGTGGTGGCTCTTGGCCCAATCCTCCTCCATTTACAATAACTACATCATCATCTCATCCAACCACCGATTTCATCAAACAAATGATGGACAAGATGTAAAATCTGGAGGCTTCTGCTTTGTGAAGTCAGACACCCTCGACATACGAGCAAGTTTGTCGGGAGCCTATTCATCCTTCTCTCCCCCTTCATTCATATCCTCCTCAATGGGAATTACCAAAATTTACTCATTTTAATAGTAAGGAGGATCCTCAACAACACTTACGATCATTTAGACATGCCTACTATCTGATTGCTCATGACGATGCCTTACTACTCCACACCTTTCCCATGTCCTTATCGGGAACCGCTTGGAGTGGTACGTTGCTTTCACCCAAGACTCAATCTTCTCTTTTAACCAATTAGTCCAATCTTTCTTGGATCATTTCTCCATTAATATTGCTAAGAAAGTATCTATCACCGACCTCTATGCCGTCTGACAATTTGAAGACGAATCTATTTTAGATTTCATTGGACGATGGCGGGGCCTCATCAACCAACTTACTTATGCCTTGCCTCAGGCCGAACTCATCGAACTCTTTACGTGGGCCTGCACTAAGCACATTTCTCCTACCCTCCAAATTCAAACTTTCCGCACCTTTGATGAGGCCTTTACTATGGCTCGAAACTAGAAATTCGAGCCTTAGAGGAAGAGAAATTGCGGTTGCGCAACAAAAACCCTAATTTCCGAACCCAAGACTCCACCAACAAACCCAACACCACCAATTCTCACGCATTGACTGCTTTGAAATCAAAAGGAGCTATACACGCGGTGATGGTCAAATCCCAAGCACCGTTTAATACCCCGCCAAAAACCACCTATAAGTATAAAGCCAAACCCATCAATTACACTCCCTTGGGAGAAACTTATGGTGTCATCTTGGAAAAATTACTCAAAGTAGGAGCTATCACCTTGCCTCCTGTTAAAACTCACTCCGGTTTGATTCCACCCATGCTATACCTTCTTGGTACAAAGAAAATAACTTCTGTAACTTCCACCGCATGAAGGGACACAGTCACAAAAACTGCAAGATGTTGAAAAACATAGTGCAAGAAATGGTTGATGCAGGGGATATAACCCTCGATAATCCTAATGCCCCTGTTAACAGAAATTTGAAAATATTCAACAAACCATTCCCAAACCACTCCTCTAATAAGTAACATAAACCAAGATATCTTAGCCGAGGAGAGTGTTCATGAAATCCATGCGCTTTTCGACTCCCAACCAAAAGATTCTATCAAGGAAATTCTGAATCAAGCCTCGTCACTAACGCAGAGATCAGCACTCACTTCACCACCATCAATAAAAGATGATAACATTGTCATTCATTTACCCATAAAGGAATTAACCACCCAGAGTTCTCTTCTCACGAATGAGTCTTCTTACACCACATCCCTGCGTAAGATTTTGAGCGGATGTTATCCAACTTATCTATTTCCCAAGCATCTCCTTCTCGTCACTCTTGCTATAAAAGAAGAAGGCTCGCCACTGTTTTTTGTCATCTTTAGAAGAGAAACCCTCGAACAAACATCACCAAATTCTTTAATCATGACGGATCCCCTCAAACATGCCCTCCTACCTATTAGTTCTTCATCGCCTAAATCTTTTCAAAGACCGGTTGACCTCTTAACACCCATTGATACAACGACTCATTTACCCCCCTGTCACACCCAAAGTGGACCGGAATCACAACCCACCTCTCTTCCATATCAAATTTTCTATTCACACGTGAAGATTGTCATCCCTCGGAAGATGACGAGTCCTATGGGAGCGTTTGAGTACACCATGCTCTCTACTCAAATGCGGATGACCGATCCAGACATCTCTACCATATACCCGAGGTGTTTACAAAAGCTCAAAATGCCTATGTCCTCATCTTCACCCCCTCATCTCTACCGAATACCTCATCCACCTATATTAACCTAACGAAACCTTCCCTATGCTTGGGACTTCACCAATACCCACCTAACACACCCACCTAAACAGTTAGATTTATCCAAAAATAAAGTCATCCATCCACCTAGAGACAAACCCAATCCCCTCAAGTCTAATTTATGCCTCTGTCACAACTAAAACCCTCGCCGTCACACCTACCTTCTATATTGGGACCTCACCCTCCACCTTGCCTCAATACATCATACCTCCTACATTTTCTTTAAAACGACCTGCATCTTCTACACCCATACAAAGATCCATGGGTGTATAAACACCAGCACCCCAAGTATCCTGTCCACCTATCAACCCTAAAAAACTCCATCATCAAAGGATTTGTTTCTTGTCATACCTCTCTCTCCATGGTTGTTTCCCACCACCATGTCATCTCGTGGCCTCATCATCTAACCAAATTAAACATAACTTTTGCGCCAAAGAAGCCACATTTAGTTAAATCCAATTATCAAAATCCCTTGTCTAAACCACCACCCGTATGAACCGACCATACCCAAACATTACCAAAACCCACCCAATCAATAGCCTCATCTTCCTCTGACTTTGACCCACTCAAAGGATCTTACGCCAAGATCCTTGATATGTTGGTGGAGAATGTGACCATTTCCCTACCCCCACTTAGACCCTATGATCCATCTAAACCTCGACCTATAGGTTATGATGAGTCTAAAATCTGTGCTTACCACCGCACACTAGGACATGATGTAGAGGGATGCAAAGCTTTGAGAGCCATACTTCGTCAGTCACCTCTCTCGGATAGAAAGGTTAAGAAAGACAACTTACGAAGGGAGAAACCTTTAGCTTCAATCCCCTCTCCTATACCACCTGTCCCCACCTCACCAAGATCTATCATTATTACAACCCCACCTCTCGAAGACAATGACTTATCCCTACCGTCTTCCTCCTCTCATGTTCACGAGATCAACATGATTAGTGTTGCTACTTGAGGGTAGAAAAACAATGGGAAAGCTAAAGAAAGCACACCTGTGGCCTCTCTTTCTCCGTCCACCATCCCGATCACACCACCACCTAAAGTGGTTATTCGTGGACCTGCCTACCCCATCTCTGATGGAGTTTCCCACCGAACCATGATCAAACAACTTCACCAATCACCTATAAAAATGACACTGTATGATCTCATTCAAACCTCTGAATCTCATCGACAAGCTCTCGTTGAAATCCTTCAAGGGATAGAGGTCTTACCTAACGAAACCTTTCCCGTTACCTCCATCTTAACACCCAACCACGTTGCTTCTCTCACCAAACAATCTACCACTTCCGTCCCTGTACAACAAACCGCTGCTGTCAGTTTCTCCGAAGACAAAATTGTTGACTTTGGTGCAGAAGATCCTGACCCCACTCTTTTCATCTCAGCTTACGTCCGGGACATCCGGGTACGTCATGTTATGATTGACAGAGGCGCTAGCCTAAACATCATCTCTTCCAAAGCCTTCCAACAAATGAATATCCCTTCTAGCTGCATGTGTGCCAACCCCACCATGTTGCATTCATTCAATGATGCTATTACTTCTACCTTAGGCACCGTGATCCTTAACATTCATGTAGGGCCACGTACTTTACCTAAAATCTTCTATGTCCTTGAGGGAGAATTCCAATACAACATGTTGTTAGGTCACCCTTGGATCCGGGCTATGGGATGCATTCCCTCCACCTTACATAGATGCATAAAATTCAAGTATGAGGGGAAATCCTACACCGTTAAAGCTGACGCTCCCCCCTTTAAAACCTGCAATATGTTATATCACCCTAATGATGTGCTTGTACCAGTCAAGACACCCATTTATCCAACCCAACTATCTACTTCGACCACACCTCAACCATCCATCTCAATCGCACCTACACCTTCAACCAATGATACCGCCGCCAAAAATCCCACTTCCTTTCCCGCGGAAAACATCCCAACCTTAGATCCCTTAGTAGATGTTTTTCGACGCCTTATCTTTGGGAGTATCGTCTATATAATGTTAGCACTTTCCATACCCCATAGGAGTATGGATAGTTACATGCGCATCCTACCTACGACCATTGTGTGGGGGAAGTAATCTCCTATGGACCACCTAATTACCACACCAACCTAACGTATGGGGGTGTCGATACATCCTATGTCACCCCTAAACCTCCCCTTGGTGTGGTTCCCTTCCAATCTGATTTTCAATATCTAACTAATCGTCGTTTAACCCTCACCTTCCCGACGCTACTGCTTTGGAAGGGCTTCGGTTTCGGTCTTTATGAACAAGGCCGACATACGATTATTTTCGTAACTACACGCAAACACAAAGATCGTCGTGGTCTTGGATTCTTTGAACCACCTACACCGAAAACACTACATATCTGTTGTATCCAGGAAGACGACGAAGTCACCCCTTCTAAACCATCATCACCCATTTTTCCATCGTCACCCACAGAGTCGATAGACCCTGAATCTATCCCTCCTAACTTTTTTTTCATAAACGCTATCTTCCTGGGTCCTCTCACTTATCAACGTGATAATGAAGACCCATCTTCTCTTCCCCTTCTGTATCCAGACATGATCGAAGAGGACTTGCCTTCAATTAATGTTGTTGAGTGCCAGGATGATGACTCCATCCTCACTTACCTTGGTGCAAAAATGACTCTTATATTCAATGTGCCTTACCATCGACATTCAAACCATGTTGAATGAGTCGACTATAGAAATCGACATCCACACAGAGGACAATCCTCACATTGTGAAGATCGGACAATATCTTAACACATCAGAACAAACTACCTTCACTACCTTCCTCTGTTCCCGCAACCAAGCTTTTGCTTGGTCCTACGCTGACATGCCAGGAATTGATCCTGACATTGCTATCCATAACATTACCCTAAAACCTGATTCCAAACTAGTTAAACAGAAATTGAGAAAAATGCATCCACGCATTGCCCTCTTGGTCAAAGAAGAGCTTCAATGACTCCTTTCTATTTCCTTCATCTTACCTATTGATTATCCTCAATGGATTTCTAACATCGTACCTGTTACTAAAGCAACGGGGGACTTCGGATATGTATGGATTTCTGGGACCTTAACCTCGCTTTCCCAAAGGATGACTTCCCCCTACCAAGTATTGATCAACTTTTTGATCTCACTGTGGGCCATGAGAGGCTTTCCCTCATGGATGGCTTCTCGGGATACAATCAAATTTTGGTAGCCCCGGCCGATCAACATAAAACCACCTTCATAACTCCTTGGGGAACCTTCTGTTATCGTGTCATGCCATTTGGCCTTAAGAATGCTGGTGTGACCTATCAGCGGGCTATGACTTACATTTTTCATGACATTATGCACACTATCCTTGAGGATTATGTCGATGATCTTCTTGGAAAATCTAAACATCGCAGTGAACATCTCGATGTTTTAACCATTATTTTCGATCGCCTGTTACAATATTGTGTTCGTCTTCAACCAAAGAAATGTGTCTTTGGTGTCCTTTCAGAAAAATCCTTGGTTTTATTGTCTCTTTGCATGGCATCGAGGTTGATCCAGCTAAAGTCAAAGCTATCCTAGAAATGCCCCCACCCACTAACCTCAAACAATTGCATAGTTTGCAGGGAAAACTCCAATCTATCCGGCATTTCATCTCACAACTCTCGGATCAATGTCAACCTTTCCATCATCTCCTTAAAAATGACATTGTCTTTCAATGGAGTGAAGAGTGCCACCAGGCCTTTGAGGCTCTTAAAGCCTATCTCTTGCAGCCACCTGTGCTTATCCCACCTCAGGACGATCACCCTTTCTACCTTTACCTTTCCACCACCGACCATGTTGTAGGAGCCATGCTAGCCCATCATAACTCTGAGCATCTTTTTCACTCGGAAATGCTTCGTTCCTTTTAGAAACAGATAAGGTTAGGGTTAGGAGGAATACCTGTAGAATGTCGAGATGATGTGCGCGTACCGTAGAGAAAGATCAGGTTGACTGCGGAGAACTCCTTTTTGTCTGGGAAGGACTACCTGCAAATAAGAACACAAGACCACAAGATTTGATTAAACAATAAATGAGGAAACTGCCTTGGGCCCAGGAAATGTAAAACTTCCTTTCGAAGGTGGTCAGTTTCCCTGCTAACGTGAATTAACACAAAAGACTGTAAAATATCAATTAAATTGTTTGGCTGAACTGGGTAGGGAAAAGGCTGTCTTTCCTAGTTTTTGATCAAAGGAACCGATGCCGGTTACCTATAACCGATGCCGGTTACTGATAACCGATACCGGTGGGTTCTAGGATCTTCTGGGCTGGTTGTGGTGTTTGTAATGGCTGGTTTTTGGATAGTATTAGGAAATGGGATGGTTAGAAGCAAAAGAATGACAGTTAGAGGCAATGGTACGTTGGATAATGGATTCAGAAACAGATTTGGGAGGACTGTAATTCCAAAAGCATAAGAAATGTTATAATGGAGCACATGCAAGATGTAACTTATCTGGGTTTTTACAAAGGTGCAAGTTGATCTCCTTTGCTGTAAACACGTCTAGTATTTTCACTCGTCTCTGCTTGGTCAAGTGAAGATCTGGACTCTGTTCCTCACTCGCAATGCTCTCTGTTGATCCAGAAATCCTTCGACTGATCTCCAAAATGAAATTCCGATCCGTTGTTTTGGTTTGGGGAGCCCATTTACAGGGAACCGATGGCGGTTGCGTAACCGACGGCGGTCGAGTAGAACTGCATCGGTTAGGAAAAAGTAGGCTATTTTTAGTAAAATAGCCCACCTTCCCTATTTTTCTCCCGAGGGATCAGTTGCGGGCTTGGTCAAGTGGCTAGAAGGTCGGCTTTGGGTGCGAGTAAGGAGGCATTAGTTATGGATGTGAGTCTAGACCAAGTCATGGGTCCTAATTAGGTTAGTTTAGGGTTAGGGCTAGGTCATGCTGAGGTGGCCAAGTGAGGTGGCGGGTAAGGCGATGTGGATTTATCAATTATGAGGTAATTAATAAATAATTGTGTAAGGTTTAGGTAATGAGGTTAGGTTGTGAAATGGGATGCGGGTCACAAGGGGTCGTAAGACACGAATTTGGTGTCTACACATCTTGAACAAGCCGTGTATTACATAAGTCGTACTCGGTGGATTACGAGACTAGGTATACACATGTAGAAAAGTTGTGCCTAGCCCTATCATTCGTGGCCACCAAACTCCAACATTACCTCCCGAATCACAAAACTTTTGTCATCACCAACGCGGACCCCATCCATTATATGTATGCCAAATCTCATCTAAACCAATGCATCACCCAATGGATTATGCTCCTCACCAACCTTGACCTTGAGTTTGTACACGAGAAATCGGTCAAAGGACAAACTATCACGAGACCAACTTGTGGAAGCCCCTTTACAGGGAACAATTTACCAATTTTACTTTCCCCGACGATTTCATCGCCACTCTTTCACTCGGTGAGGAGTCCTATCCAATGACTCTCTTCTTGATGGATCCAAATTCCAGCGTGGCGAGGGGCCGGTGTTGTTCTCATTCCTCTTGATGCTTTGAGCCTATGCCTCTTTCATTCTCGCTCAATTTCCCTACACTAATAATACAACGGAATACGAGGCCCTTGTTTGGGTCTCGTGTTGCGTTACACTTAGGTGTAAAATCTATTAACATTTTCGGTGACTCTCAATTGGTTGTCAATCAAGTTATGGGCATCTACCAATGTAAAAATGAGGAACTTCAAAAGTACAAACATTACATGGATTCACTTTTGACCTTATTTACTCATTATTCTATCCAAACCATTCCCCGCTCAACTAATAAATTTGCGGATACTATGGCTTGCTTAGCCTTACAAATTCCTGCCTCACCAACTAACTCTGACATATTTTTCTTGGTCCAACAACTCTTTGCCCCATCTTACTCAACCCCGGATGTTTGTATGATAAATAATGTGTCTGCTAATTCGTAGGATACCTGGTATCACCAATTTCACGACTACCTTACAACCTCTGTTCTCCCACCTGACCTTACTAGTAACGGCAAATGTGCTTTTCTTAAAAAAATTTCTTGTTATGTCATCAAGGGGGACTCCTCTATAAACGTGGCTTTGATGGCATTCTCCTTCGATGTCTAACCGATGCGGAGGTCACCTATACCATTCAACA
The DNA here is from genome assembly GCA_018340775.1 of Taxus wallichiana var. yunnanensis. Taxonomy (NCBI): domain Eukaryota; kingdom Viridiplantae; phylum Streptophyta; class Pinopsida; order Cupressales; family Taxaceae; genus Taxus; species Taxus wallichiana. Next base: position 542,213,195 of record CM031234.1, read on the forward strand.
AGTCCATGACGGTATTTGTGGTGGACATTTTAGTGGCCTTGCCATGGCCAAACGGATCCTTAGCCTAGGCTATTATTGGCCTACACTTAATAATGACTACTACGCATATGTTAAGCATTTTATTATGTGTCAACAACATGCCAACCTTCAACATACTCCTAGCCATCCGCTACAGGTCGTACGAGATCTTTGGCCTTTCTCACAATGCGGTTTAGACCTTATTGGTGAGATTCACCCGCCCTCTTCGCAACATCACCGTTGGATAATCACAACAACCGAATATTACACTAAATGGGTGGAGGCCATTCCACTCATTTCCACCAAAAAATAAAAATTCGTAGAATTCATTAACCATCACATTATCTGTTGTTTTGGTGTTCCTCATTGCTTGATAACAGATAATGGAAAATATTTCAAAAATAAGTTGTTACAAGACCTTTGTGACAAATTTGGTATCAAACTTAGTTTCTCATCACCTTACTATCCACAAGTAAATGGTCAAGCTGAATCTTCTAACAAAACCCTAACCAAAATTCTCATGAAAGTCGTTAACGATTCTGGAAGCAATTGGCCTGATCACATCCCCTTTGCCCTTTGGGCTTATCGTACTAGCATTCATACCTCCACTAATGCCACCCCATTTTCTTTGGTATATGGTACCGAGGCTATCTTGCCTCTCAAAATAAAAATACTCTCCCTAATAATATCTCTTCAGGATATTCTCACCAATGATGATTTCCGCCAAGAGCGGTTAGCCCAATTGGAGCTTCTTGATGAGCATCGTCTTACAGCTCTTGACCACCTTCAAATCTATCAAAAGTGCATCAAGCGTGCTTATGATAAGTGAATTCATGAGCATACCTTTAAGGTTGGTGATCTTGTCCTCAAAGAGAATCAACATGTAACCAAACTAGAAAAAGCAAATGTAGAAAATTTTCCCCAAATTGGATTGGGCCTTACATTATCACTCACACTTATAGATCAGGCACTTATCATTTAGCTTCACTTAATGGTAAACCTGAGCCTGAACCCCTTAATGCCTTACATCTTCGACCATTCTATTGTTGAATTTAGTGTTACATCACTTCTTATCTACCTTGTGCTCGTCCCTTGAGCTCATTTACCACCTCATAGACTTTGTTTCATGCATCTCAAAATAGAATCAAGCTCACATGGTTTGGTCATCATATCCTCTTAAAGATTCCTTCCCCTTTTTAGTCTAGTCCATGACTTAAAAGTATCAAAATAACATGTTCTCAATTATACGCTTATGGGATATTCTTGAGTCAAGCTTCCTACAAAACTAGATGCTTCATGCCAAACGGACATCTAGACCTCTAAGTTATACATAGACTGCTCCTCGAATGACAATGACTACGTGCAAAGCCACATTTTCTATTATAAATAGATTGCTCCCCCGAAGGACAGCTATACACAAAATCCGCATCTACTACTATAAATAGCTTGCTCCTTGAAGGACATCTATACAAAGTCAGCCTTTATCGAAGCTTCTCACATTTCTCAGCTTCGTGAAGAGCTCAAGAACAAAAAAATGCATATCCCCTATGGACTTCCCGCATCGATCAGTTTATATCCAGAAAAGTAAAAAGCAGTATTCCAAAGCACTTTTGAGTCATGGACTTGTCTATTTAGGTTTGGTTCTCTTTCATCAGAATAATCACCTTATAACAAGTTCTCTGCACCCCCGATATACCAGCCACCTCACCTCACCATTCGTCAAAGCAACAAAACTCAAGGGACGTGACGTATATCCGATATATTGTGATTATACAACTCTTTTCACCTATCGACTTCTCGCCTATGCAAGGTACCTAGGGATTCAAGCTCATCCTACATTAATATGTGGTTTATTTAGCCCTTCTCAACTACGGACACTTTTGCATCTTTTACTCGAATCCGTGGATTATGTGTTGACCTTAATCGGACACGGTTCCCTACTACTTGGGTAAGATAACTTTCACTTCACCTATACCTACACCAACATCGCCAATCCCTTACCAACACCAACAACATTACCCTACCAATATCAATATTTTTACCAACCAACAAATTACCTAACCACAACCAAATTTCCTGAATTCACCTCTCCCTGGTCCTAAGGGAGAACTACATCGGTCTGAGGCCCCTCCTTGCTTTGTGCAATGGGCTATGTAGGCAGCACTTAGGAGACATGGGGTCTCCCAAGGTTAGCTCGACCATTCCCTACCATAACCTATCATGTGTGGTAAATATAAATCTTTTGTGTATTTCTATTTGATCACATTCATCTTTATCCTTTTTTAAAAACAAAACATTCAAAACACAACCATTCTTATTATTATCATAACTCAAATCAACATACATATTCGTTTTATTTAGATGTTAAACAAATACATCTTCTCTATCATCGACGCACGTGTCGGCATCCTTATTTATTCTTATACATCTATGAATTCATTTAGACCCTTGCACCTCATCCCGAACCAGGTGATGATCGTGATCGCGACGCCGCCGCCTCGGCCTCTTTGTCCATCCTCAAAGGTGCCACTGCTATTGGTTCCTCCCACTGATTTTCCAATCTCTCTTGTAACATATGAATACGCTCTCTCACGTGGAGGAATCTCGCCTTTAGTCTCTCCACTCATGACTCATGCAACCGCTAACAATCTCGTTGTCTCATTCACCCGCATTTGAAGCTGGTACACTAAACCCTGCAGTGATCTCTCTCCGCTGTAATCACAACTATGTCAGGATGATTGGCCCTCTCACATGAACCTCGCAGCTCTGCTACCCACCATAATCTATAAGCCTTTGTCGCTCCTGCATCCATTACCCTGCGATCGGCTGCTATCTCTTCTGGTCCTTCTGGAGGTGTCAGCCGGGGAGGTGAGAATGATGCCTCGGCGTCAATCCTCATGTATGGTCTATAAGCCATGGGTATATCCTGAACAAATCCAAATTTTTGCCACACGTGATCTAGAGGAATCCTCTCGTACTCACCTGGCCTGTGCCCCGTGATCCACCTCAATCGCTCTACACCCCTCAAATCCTCAACTATGTTCTCTGTCACCATATAGTTCCCGTAAGGCCTCCAATGGATATCCGCAATCATCACCATCTCCCACACCTGCCTATAATACTTGATGTCATTTGTCACGGCCTGGGATCTCACCTCTTGTTTTTTCTGGACCCATCAACTGAATCCTAACCTCTGCACTCCTGTCTCTCTTTCCTGGATTGGTCGGCCTATTGGTCGCACACACACAATGTGCTCATAAGCCCAACAATGTCATAAGTATGCACAATCCAGGTGTTATCTGGTGATTTCACCCGCAACCCCATAAACCCCAGTATAGCTCTGCCGGATATGCGGGTGCCCATGCGAAAGTCACGCTCCTTTCTATCATTTCCCAAATAATACACATCAATGCTTTTGGAAATCTTCCCCATCTTCCCTTGGTAATGTATAATACCCCACCACTATCATTAATACCACTTTTAACCTTGTGGCCTCGGGGTGTGTTGCGAACATTATACCATAAGTAATTTTCAAACCTCATTGTGTCAAATCTCGTGCAAATGAACCAAATACTTGTTGTTATCGCTCCCAGCGCCAGCTAGGGCCCTACCTAATACACTGGTCTTCCTGTAATTGGGAGCCTCAAAATTCTAAACACATCTTCCAACATCACTATCATCTCCCCTATTGGTAGATAGAAGGTATTCTTTTCTGGATTCCATCTCTCAATCAACGCCTGCAACATAGCATGATTGCATGCGATTCGTGAATAATAGCAGATTCCACTTAACCCCACATGGTTTATCAATGCCCATTCAGCTGGTGTTACATCCACTCGGACTCATGACAACAAAGCTGGCACACTATCATTCATCCTCAACCCTGCCTCTGCCTGCATACATCAAAACAACACACAACCATTCAATAAATCAAATCCCCAAGTGTTTTTTCTCACATTCTGGAATTATATACGATGAATCGATATCGGTTATATAGTAACCGATACCGGTTACCTAACCGATACCGGTTATCTCTAAACGATATCGGTCACTATTTATCCTCTACAGCCTGCTTAGAACCACCACCTATGATAATTATTTTCTCGTTTACCCCTCTCTGTACCTACAAACATACCCGAAACCCCTGCTTACCTACCCCATAACACTCACCCCATCCCAAATCATTGCCTATCACCTTTTCTTTTTTTATCTCTACCCACTTAATTTCTCTCATCCTATTCATAAAACATGCAAGAATTGAATTACAACCAAAGTTTTTACCTCTTGGGATGCAACAGCTTGAGGTGGAGCCTGTCTTCCCTCTCATCTCTAGCCCGCTAGATGCTTCTCCTTGTTCAGCCATGTTCACCACCCTCTTCAATATAACTTGCCTTTTTCCTTCTTAATCTCAGGTCCACAATCACTTTACCTCTCTTTTCCTCCTTATCACTCAATTCTCCCATGTAATTACTCTGTATCGGTCATCAAAAAATACGTCCTATTCTCGTATTTAACTTGTTGCATGCCTCTAAAAATAAGAACTTAAGTTGCCGCCCAAGCTTTTTATTTTTAGAAAAGCTCGTTTTAGCATAACCGATATTGGTTACCTAACCGTATCGGTCATTTATCTACCAACATCGGTTATCTAACCGACATCGGTTCCATGTCTCATTTTGCTTAAACCTAGGCCTTTTCTTTAGTTTTTGCAAATTTTTGGTAGCACCCTCCTCTTTTTCCTACATAACGACATCATTATCAATATTTGTCATCAAAATCCCATCAACACATATACATATTATCACAATTTCATCAACATCATCTATCTACATTACATTTCAAAACCATCGACAAAATACACGCGACATTTTAATATATACATCAAACCCATCATTATACACACCATGTGGATTAAAATCATCATCTATATACATTAAATTTCAAAACTATCGACAAAACACATAAGACATTTTTATACACACCATGTGGATCAAAATCATCATCTACATATATCAATGTCAAAATATACAACTTGCCTGCATGGGGCCTCTCGTGATCTAAAGAATACAAAGTTGGCACGCAGCCATCCGTCTCTGTCAAAATCTTGACTCGCTCATAGGCCGGTCTCTCATGTCAAAAATATACTCGACTCGCATGTTGGTATCAAATATACAAATGTACTTGGCTGCAGCCGGTATATACAACAAAAATGAATGAATAAATAAATCATATATGGGCACACAGCCTCTATATACATACCTAGTTCACGAGATCGGTGTCTATATCCAATATCAAAAACCCATCACCACTCCCAGGATGTCTCAGCTCTCTCCACCACCCTCGGCCGTCTCCCTGCTGGTCCCTGTGCTGGCTCTCGCCTCCTCCCTATAACAGACCCACCGGCTGTGGCTGCTCCCCAGGGATCTCGACTCGGGATGTCTCGGCTCAGTGCGCCGCATATGGCTGAGATAGTCAGCCCAGTACCATCGAGGACGTCCCCAATAATACCGGGCCTCCGCTCTCACCTCCATATAGCGGGCCCATGCCACCATGGCTGCTGGGCTGGTCCCCGAATCCTAATAGCAGTGGCCCCTGCCCTGCCGGTACACCCTGTGCTGTGGTGGTACTTATACCTACACTGCACTGCACTGCACTCGTGCTCGCGCGGTGCTCGTGCTGTGGCGGTGCACGTGGCTGTATCTTGGTGCTCGCGACTATGCTCGAGCTCGTGCCCAAGCTAATCGCCTCGTAGCACCCCAATCTATGCCTGTGCAGCAGCAAGCTGCCCCTGTAATAACTGCACCTATCCTAAGAGCCGGTCCCTCTCCGCTATAACAGCCGCCAAATCTAGTTGTGCGGGCTGTGCTCTCCTGGCTGCTCTCTCCCCTGCCCACCAAACCAAAAAGGCCCCTGTCACTCCGGCATCATCCACTGTATCATCAGTCGGTCTCTCTACTACCTAGTTGGGGTCAACTGGCTGCGGTGTGTAGGTGGTGCCTCTACATCATCCCTCCGGTACTGTGGGAAGGGAGGTGGCTCATCCTGTCGCAAGCCCAACTGCCATTGTACCCTCTCTAGGGGTATCCACTCATACTCCCCGGGCCTCCATCCAGCTATCCAGAAACTATACTGGATCCATCGCATCTATGCTAGGGCTCCTCCTTGGGGCTGATGGCTTTTGTAGGGCCTCCATATAATGTCCAGTGTGATCAAGCCCTCTAACATATGACTATAGTACGCCACATCTCATCCTGCGAGCACCACTCGTGGCTGGCCCACGACCCCCAACCACCTCTGAAATCCATATCGGTATACTATTTGTGGCCCCCGGCTATTGGGCAGCCCTACTGGTCATATACAGATGATATGCTCGTATGCCCAGCAGTGTAACAAAAATTTCAAGTAAATACCAAATCACCTCATATGGCGATAACCCCACAACTCTCTGTATAGCTGCACTGATACACTGTGCCTGGACATAGCATGTATGCTCCTCCACCATCTCGTGTAAAACTCCCATCAAAGCTTCATGGGAAGCGGCCTCCCTCGAGTCCGGAGGGCGAAGCAGTGTGATACCTATCATCATCAACATGGCAAGCCGTATCTCCTGCCGATGTGCGTGATACATGTCACCGTAGGCAATGCTCGTCTTGTGATAGGTAATCAATGGGGCTGCATCCCCATACCTATAGGATGTTGTCCATCACTGTCTCCGCATCCACTGAACACTGCCTCACCTACGATCGGTAGTCTCGGGATGCGATACACATCCTCTAATGTAATCATCATCTCTCCAGTAGGGAGATGGAAGACATTGGTTGTCGATCCCATCTCTTGATGAGGGAAACCATCAGGCTGTGGTCCCTATCCACAGCCTTCTATACCGCTGACTCTGCTTGAGTCCAACCTCTCGCATGATGTCCCATCACAGCTGCGGACACATGTGGCCGCATCTGCCTCAATAGAGGGGGCATCCGATCCCGCATCGTGAGCTGCTAGCGTGCCTGCAAAAACAACCCACTTCATCAGGCCTACCCTTTACAAAAACAACTACCTTAACCCTCTATACCCACTTACCCACCCAACCACAACCCGACTCTATAACACACATCTACACCCACCTATCTTACCCTATACATCTATGATATCCCCTTTACTTATCTCACACCCTACCAACCACCCCGATCTACTCTAGCCATCTAACTATACCCCCGCCAATTTAACACCTCCTACTTCATACCCAACACCTAATCTATCCTACCCACACCAGTCCCCAAAGAACCCCATTTCCCCCACCCCAATCACCTTTCCTATCAACTCTACCCTCTCCCCTTCCCCCAAACAAAAAAAAAAAACAACAAGACAAAATTCTAACAACAAACAAAAACCACAACTCTACCCATGCTGACTCAAGACGGGCACCCTCGACCACCATCGGTCCCCCAAGAAATGATATGTGCCGATGCCGGTCGACCTATGACCGACGCCGGTCTCTCAACAAACAATATATACACAATATTATGTGACCGATGTCGGTCGCCTAGTGACCGACATCGGTCATTGTCTGATTGCGGGGCCGAACCCAAAACGGCCCGCAAAACACATTTTTACCTATTTCTCCCTATTTATCCACAAGAAAACCCTAAAAACCTACCCACCCTGCGGTTTTTGGCCTAACTAGCCTACCTACCCACTCCATTTTACAAATTACCTCCATTCATTCCTTATTTTATTAAATTTAGGATTCCTACCCAAAACCCACATCTAAGTTAAACTCATTAAATTCACATAGGTAGGAGCTCAGAGCCTACCGGTATGACTACACGTCATCGTGGTGGGATAGGTGGTAGTGGTCCAGCTGGTCCAGCACCTCCTGCTCCTCCTGGCTGTGCCATGGCTCCAAATCTCCTCAGCTGGGTCCTCAACCAATCAAACTCTGCCTCCTGCTCGCTGGGGTCTACCAATCACTCACTCCTCCACTCAAATAATGCCAACTCAGCCCACAAACTCAACACAATCACTTCACACCTTAGACAAGACAAAATAGGGCACTCAAATTCACAAAGTGACAATGACATGTCGTATTTTTCTTTTTATAGGTTTTGGCCTATAACCGAATCTAGTTATTTGGCACCCTAGAATACCGGTATCGGTCTTCTAACCGATATCACCACACATACCGATATCGGTTACATACTTCCTTCACCTAACTCCCACCCTTGTCAACCAATCTCCACTTTTTCCCGCATCACCTACCCTTAGCTTTGCGACTAGCCTTATTTTGACTTCAATCGGCCCGACCCACGGCCGCAACCACTAATCAATCTCACCCCCGACCCAAGCCGCACCCAACCAATCAGGCCCGACCCAAGGCCGCAACCAATCAATCAGGCCCGACTCAAAGGCCGCACCCAACTAATCAGGCCCGACCCAAGGCCACAACCAACCAATCCGGCCTCACCCAAGGCCACAACCACCCAATCAAGCTTTGACCCACGGCTCACTAATAATCAATCGGCCTGACGACCAAGGTCACACCAATTAAGTACCTCGACCAAGACCTGCAAATTACGATTTAATCCACCCATCATGTAGCTTTTTGTTCAATTGAGCTCACTGTCGTGTTTTTAGCATGTTTAGGATACTTGACTTGATCAACGACCAACTTTGCCTGACCGAGACCATGACGTTTATCTCAACCAAACCAACCATTTGTACTTGCCAAACACGCCTAAACATTCTTATACCTTACCCATTATATCCCCTCAAGCTACTTCCTATGCCTTGGATACCAGGATTATATCAACCTTGTTTGGATAAACTATCGACCTTTGCCTATGTATTGCTTATTTGCTCTTTAAATCATGTACCCTGGTCACACTACTGCATTTCAACGTGTGTCTTCTTCCTTGAACTTACACCACCCATCTTACCATCATCTCATCATCATTCACCCTTTATCAACCCTATCCCTGATTTCACATCACCTCAATCTGTGATAGATTTGAGGGGGATTACCTATACCCTTAACGGGAGTAACCACTTCTTATTATTGTCAGTGCAACTTTACAAGACAAGCTACACGACAACAAGGGGCTAATGTAGACACTAAATTTGTGTCTTACGACACCCTATGCCCCACATTTCATTTCGATACCTAACCTCATCACCTAAATCTTACACAATTATTTATTAATTATCTTATAATTAATAAATCCACATCCCCAAACCTACCACCTCATTTCACCACCTCATCATGACCTAGCCCTAACCCTAAACTAACCTAATTAAGACCTATAACTTGGTCTACATCCACACCCATGACTAATTACTCCTCACCCACACCAAAACCAACCTAATAATGACTTGACCAAGCCCACAACTAATCCCTCGGGAGAAAAGGAGGGAAAGTTGGCTATTTTACTAAAAATAGCCCACTTTGACTTAACCGACATCGGTTCCTACTCGACCTCAAGTCACACATAACCACCATCGGTTCCCTATAAATGACCTCCCCAACCAAAAAAAAAAAAGGATCGAAATTCATTTGAAAGGTCCGGAATTCACTTAGCAGAGCAGCAGAGACAAGTGAAGAAAAGAGAAGAGTTTACAGAGAAGGACATCCAGCCCAAGACTGCAACTGAGTAACTAGAGCACAGCGACACTCATCTAAGCATTGGGAGAGAAGATAGCTCATCTTTGATTGTCAGATCATCCCACCTGAGCCCTGCCTTCGTCATCATAGTCCTTGGACCTGTATCTTCATCAGGAACTAGTAAGTAGTGTCTTGTACGTTCTTTTAATAACATTTCTTGAATTTCTGAATCACAGTAATTATAAGTCTACTCCTAGATTTACTACCCGGTAACACCCTACATCTAACTATCATTCCTCTACCCTTATATTGCCCCAAGAACAGCCCCCATACTCTCTGAGTCTTCTCCATCACCCCATTGCCTATCCCTAATCATTTACCAGCCTTATAAACACCATAGCCACCTTATAGCCAACCTTCATTAAAATCCCCCTAAATCACTGCCCCTACCGATATCGGTTATCAACAACTGGTACATGTGTATAACCGCGATCGGTTGTCTGATGACAAAGGACTCGCCGGTCACTGTGACTCAAACCAAAACCAGCCTTTCCTCTATTGCTTTTAACGAGGTAATTAAATTGTAATTTTGCAATAACTTCTTTGTTAGAATTTTTGTTAATTCGTATTAAGAGGGGAACTGACCATCTTTGAAAGGAAGTTTAATATTTCTGGGCCCAAGGTAGTTCCCTCATTTATTGTCTAACTAAAATCTGGTGGTCTTATATTCTTACTTGCAGTAGTCCTTCCTAGACAAAAAGGAGTTCTTTGCAATCGATCTGATCTCTTTCTACGGTGCAGACGCGCACCCTTCCAACATTCAACAGGTATTCCTCCTAGCCCTAACCCTTATCTATTTCTCAAGAGAATGAAAGGATAGAAGCAACTCTATTCTAGGAACAAAAACATTCTAAGTGAAACAGGGAACATAAGCAACAACTTTTGAACTTAAGATATAAGGCCTAAAAACCTTTGTTGCTTTCACTAAGGTAAATGTTTATTTTTCCATGATTATATACTTTATCTTAGCAGAGCTTGTAAAGCCTTACTAAATAAGGCAATAGGCCTCTCAGCCCCATCCTCATCCTTCTACACAAAACAAAGGCAATGTTATTCTCGGAAGAAAAGGAGAAAATTTGGAAAGGCCTCTTGTAATTTGGAGCCGCTAAAACAGGTGCATGTTTAAGTGCTTCCTTAATTCCTTCAAAATCCTGAATGGAAGCCTCCTCCCATTTGATAACTTAGTCCTTCTTTAGAATTCATGTAATTGGAAGAGTCAGCTTAGCAAAGTTGGATACAAACCTTCTTATAAAATTAATTTGACCAAAGAAAGATTGGATGCCTTTCTTGCTTCTTGGGATAGGTACTTTGTTGATTATTTCCACCCTCTCAGGGTCAATCATGACACCATCTTTTGATACAATATGACCAAGAAGCTTGGGATTTTGCACACCAAAATTACACTTCTTTGGATTAAGAGAAATACCATACTCCCTACATCTGATCAGCATCTTCTCCAAATGTTGTAAGTGATCACCTCTCTTTAAAAACACATTCACATCATCTTGGTAAACTGCAATGAAATCATTTATGTAACCAGAAAAAGCAACATCCATTGCTCTTTGAAAGGTGGCACCAGCATTCATCAAACCAAAGGGCATCCTAACAAAAACATAGGTCCCCCAAGGAGTAGTGAATGTTGTCTTAAGTCTTTCTTATTCCTTGACAACCGCTTGATTGTATCCAGAGAAACCATCCAATGTAGAAAGCAACTCGAGCCATCACTAGATACAACATATTCTCGATATTTGGAAAGGGATAGTTATTCTTCATGGATTCTTTGTTTATATTTCTGAAATCTACACAAATTCTAATGTCTCCATTCTTCTTTCTGACTGGCACAAGGTTTGCAACCCAAGATGAATATCTAGTGGGATGAATAATACCTCCATCTCTCAACTTATTTAACTCCTCTTACATTTTCATAGAGAGAAGCAGATTAATTGGTCTTTTCCTCTGTCTGAATTGTTTAGTCTTAGGCTCAAGAGGGATCTCATATTGAAACAAGTCTTCTCTATATACCTTTAGCTCGAATAAGACCAAGCTAAACAGTCTTGATATTTTTTCAAGAGTTGAGCATAGGACTGTTTTTCCTCTTTACTTAGATTACTTTGCCCAACCAAATCTTCCTAGGTTTATTATCGGTGCCCAAGTTATGCTCTTCCACATCCCTTGAGGTACACATGTTTCTATTGATGATGCAATCAACATTGTTAAAATTTGACTCAAGTGCAACAAGACCTCTAGGAATGGTGTTAGTTTTTAATTGGATGATATCCTTCTCAAACAAAGTTTCTCTTCCTTCAGTCATACATATCATTAGCTTCCAATCAATATTTTGATCTACAAACTCACCTTGGTTTTGTAAGAACCTTAGCACTTGAGCATCATCATTAAAAACTTGCCAATTCTTCACATTATCGGGACAACTGGTTTGGTTAACACTTCAATATTATAATCACAATAAGGTGAAATGGTGTAATTTCCAAATCTAGAACCAAGCACTTCTAACTTGTCAAGTAGAAGTATTGAGACCTCTATCATGATGTATAATGTTTAAGGAATCAAACATTTCAATTAGATCCCAAACTGCATGTTTGTACTATTTCATTCACTAATTTTTGTAGCATATATTTTCCTTAATTGTTTAACAACTAGCTTTAAATCCCATTTGACAATGATGTCCTTTACACCATACTTCCATGCAATTATTAGACCCAAAAACATGGTTTCATACTCAAGTAATGTTGTTGGTACATTCAAAATTAATTTTGAAGGAAAAAGAAAACTCTTCCAAACTAGGAGAAAGCGAGAACTATACCAGCACCATTTCCAAATTTGGAGCAAGCTCCATCAAATAGCAAGGTCCATGGAGAACCCATAATCTCAAGGCACTTTGATTTTTCCATCTTGTTTTCTTTTCCATCAGCAAAACCAATGAAATTCTTAGCATCTACATCAACAAACAACACTTCATAGGAAGCATTGCTAGGGTCTTCTATTAGGTGCAACATCTTCTTTTCACCATAAAGCTTGACAAGGCTGCCCTCAATGGGAATAGTGGAAAAAGACATGTCCATCTGAATTCTTCCACCAACACTTATAGCTCACTTTCATTACAAAAGCATGCCCCATTTGGTAGGGTAGTCAACAATTACAACATCAAGTTTCAAATTCTTACCCAGATAGGCTACAAGTTGCACCACCAAACCCTTCACACAACCAACTACTAGCACCTCCCTTGAGTCCATGGTAGTACACTTCCCATAGGATGCTTTGTCACTTTGATATCGAATGATTCATGACTTCTAGAGGCATGACATTACATGATGGACTAGAATCAAACATACAATTATGAAGTAGTCTATCCTTTATGACAAAATTTGTAAAGAATGGATCAAAATTCAATTGGGAATCAACCAAGGATGTTCCCAAATATACCTCCAGAGCTTCCCCAAGATCCTCTAATGTTGGTGGTGTTCCAAGGTCTATAATAACTAGAGGAGGAGTTTCAACAATGTTTACATTTCTACTTGGGGTACTCTTTTCCTCCTTCAATCCCAAGTATTCAAATGCTCTCTTCTTGTGCTCAGTATTCTAAGAAAATCAATGATTGGAACACTCACTTTGATTTGGCTCAATACTTTGGGTATGTCATTGGGAACATTGTTTTCCAAGGAAACATTGGAAGGGAGACAAGCATATTCACTAGATGGCATGGGATTGTTGGTAACTTGGGCATGAGGAGGACTGAAATTTTTACATGGGAAAACAAATTTCTTAGAAGGTGTTTCCTTCTAGGAGCTTCTTTAGGAATGCTTGTAAGCAAGGGTGTCTTAGGTTTTTCCCGAGGACCAGATCCCTCAAAAAAAATTCTTCTAGTGTTATACTCTTTCTCTTGACCAACAACAAAATTCATTAATAGCTATCTATCTTCCTTCGAAGGGATACCACCATCATACTTTTTAATCATTAAAGATCTTAAGTATTCAAAGTCATTGTTAGGAATTTCAAAATATTGCACTGCATCTGCTTCATAAGTATGAGAAGGAGAAAGAAGTGGTACCCATTTTATACAATCCCAAAAGGTTGTAGTAGTCCTTGCACTTATTACCTCAGTTGATGGTGCTCCTTCTTGTGAACTTGAAGAGCAACCCACCATGGAAATATCATCATATATACCATCCTCATTATCAGCTTCATCAACTTGCTGGTCCACTTCACATGGAGGATGTGGAAGAAAACATCTATCACACCAATCCATATCAGAAACCTACTCAACGAAGCAACCCTAGCGATCGGAGGGTCGGAACCAATCTACTTTTATGTACTTGGGGTTGTCTGTTTCCCCCTCCCATAGGTCCTTTATGTCTATCATCTGGCCTTTGATCACCCCTAGGATGATTTCCAAATTTGTCATGATTTTGTGCTCTTTGTTGACCTTGTGAACCTGGGCCGATTCCCTTCTCTGCTTGGGCTAATTTGTATGGAATTTCTTTGACCGCACTTTGCCAAAGTTTTGACAACATCCTCCAAATCAGCACACTTACTAGCTTGAGGTTTTTTATGGTTTATCAACTTTACACCATCTCTCTTGAGAGGTTTACCAATGGATTTAATATTATTTTCAATCAGAGTGCCATGGTAAAGGCCTGTATTAAATTAGTAGGGTTTTGTCTCTCAAGTAATAGGATGCTTTCTTATCAAATGCATCTGCATATTTTATTAAACAAGACTCATCACAAGGCCTCGATTAACGGAAATTTTCTCAATGTCTTATTAAACCTAGTGTTAAATTCATGAACCATTTCATTTGGGTTCTTCTTGATATTCTCAAACTCGAGACAAGAGGAATCTAGGATCGTCTAGTCTCCATATTGCAACCTAAATGCATTGTTCATCTCATCCCATGAGTAAATAGAATTATCGGGTAGAGCCTTGTACCAATCCCTTGCATCCTCTTCTAAGGTGTGGATGAATAATTTTACATACACATCTTCAAACTCTATTTCAAAATACTCCATCATGTTAACAAAAATTTTGAGATGTTGATCACCAATCATAGCATTGTTACCTTGAATATTTGATAATCTATTTCTCACATCTTCTAGAATCGCATTACAATACCCAACCATCCCTCTAAAATTGATAAGACCAAAGGTGTTAACAAAAATGGAGGTCTAGGTGGAGGCTGAGCCATGTTATTTTGTGGTGGTGATCTTGGAGGAGAAACAAAATGATGAGGAGTGAGATGCTTTTAGGGAATGGGAAAATAACAGGTGATTAGTTTGAAGTTCAATAATGAGGACCTCTTTCCTTGATCTCTTTTCTCCCACAACTTTCCAAACTCTTCTTCCTTCTAACTCAACATTCCTGAATCAGAAAACAACTTCCTAGCAAAGTCTCTACTAAAGAGAGATCTTATTTCTTCTAGTTTTGCAGAGGTTAGCACCAAATTTCAAATGATAGAAAGCTAAGACAATTGGTATTATTAAAATCAAATCAGCATGGAGTCGCCACCAAGGAATTTCACCTTAGTTGTGCAAGAATTCACTAAAGTAATTGATCAAATGTCAATCAATAATGGAAACGTTCAAAACTTTATAAATCAGATCTTACCTTTACTTGAATCTATCAAATGTAATGAACCAAAGTGCAACAATTACTTGGAAATTGATAAAACTAGAAGACAAAGCTTGAAAAATTTTCTTAAACCTTGCAGATATGAGTGTAAAATGATGTTTCAACAATTTTTTTATATGAAGAACCTACAAGAAACATTACCACGGTTTGATATGCATCTAAAAACCTCAAATATGCATGCACATGGATCAGATTGAACCAATGTCCCCGTAATAGCGCCACTCATGTTAGTACCCAAATTTGTTCTCCTTTTCAAGTTGAGCAACATCAAAGATATGGCATGAATCTTGAAGATAGATAGACCATGTTGTATGTCGTTGGTAGGCTGGGGTATGATCTAACTAGCACTCGGACTTGTGGAGAGATGTATAGCACTCTAATAGGACTTGATCTTGTCCTAACTATTTTAGGGTTTTGCCTTGTAACCAAGGTAAGAGAACCTATTTTGTAACCTTGTAATGGTGAAGGAGATGAAGATATCCTTAATTTTTCTCGAATTCTATGAGGAAGACCTTGATGAAAACATGATCAAGCACCCCGGATCGACTCTCATGAGTTGTCACTTCTAGAATATGAGTATGTTTTAAAAAAATACAAAGGTTACTAGAGACATTGAAATCTTGATCTATTTTGCTTACTTTTGCAAATGGATTTTGATCTTTTGTGGGTACACAAATGCAAATCAGGGGTAGTACAAGGTAGGATTTGTTGTTTAGATGATTTTGTGGTGAGATATTGACAAGAAAAACTTGATTATGTCAGATCTTTGACAACCTCTACAATATTTGAACAATTATCAGATAAAATGCTTTAAAATAGTCATGATGTTCTTTCAACTAGAAGAAATGCACAAATGGAAGCCCGGTTTGCATCCTTCACACAATATTTGAGACATCACCACAAAATATTTAATTAAAGGACTTAATTAAACAAAAAAATCTTTGATCAAACCATGCCTAAGGTACGCCCAAAGGCTTACAAGCAATCTCAATTAACAAATGAAGGTGAAGTGATTTTAAATTGCTTATTTTCAATGCCAAATGAAAGCTCTTTCGACACAAAAATTGCAAGTACCACCAAAATATTAATAAGGATGAGATCTTTGTGATTTTTAAATACTTTCAATGCAAAATTGCAACAAGAACAAGGAAAACTATTTACGGTATTTAAAAATGATAACAGACATCATATTGCCCAGAAAAACATAGATTAACTCAAAAGTTTGTTAGATTCATTAGCAGGGGAGAGTTTCATGAACAATCTCAGAGCTGTGTGATGGCTATACACTTGTAACCAACTCACAATAATGAAGAACTAACACGAAGACGTTAACCAAGTTTCTCGGAGGGTTTCTTAGAAGATGGACTTCTCTCAAAAAATTTGCTCATGAATTTCATACTCTAACCTCTTGCATTTATAAAAATGCATTATATATCTCTTGCCACATTGGAGCCTTCTTTCCCAAGCAAATAATATGCCAAGGGATCAAGTTTGTTACAAAAAATCCTCATGATTTGTAGAAAGGGACATCAAACAAAAAACATTTGAAGGATGCCGGGTGTATCAAAAGGTTGAATCTTTAAAAAAGTTCAAATAATTATCCTTCCCGAGGTAGGTTTTTCATCATCAAGGAATGAAAACACTTTTTCACTCATCATTTCACCCTTTTACCTTTCTAATTTTTCTCCTGTAACTTGTTTCACTCGGAATGTTTCGTTCCTTTTAGAAGCAGAGATAAAGTTAGGGACTAGGAGGAATACACAGAATGTCGAGATGGTGTGCGCGTCAGTAGAAAGATCGGTGACTGCGAAGAACTCCTTTTGTCTTAGAAGGACTACCTGCAAATAAGAACACAAGACCACAAGATTTTGATTAGACAATAAATGAGGAAACTACCTTGGGCCCAGAAATATAAAACTTCCTTTCGAAGGTGGTCGGTTTCCTGCTAATATGAATTAACACAAAAGACGTAAAATATCAATTAAGTTGCTTCGTTGAACCGGGTAGGGAAAGGCTAGTTTTCTAGTTTTGATCGAGGAACCCGATGGCGGTTCTCGATAACCGATACCGGTTCGATAATCGATACCTGGTGGGTTCTAGAATCAGGGTTGGTCGCTCTATGGGGTAGTTGTGTTGTTTGTAAGGCTGGTTTATGGATGATATTAGGAAATGAGATGATGAGAGGTAAAAGAATGACAGTTAGATGCAATGGCACGTTGGGTAGTGGATTCAGAAATGGATTTAGGAGGACTGTGATTCAAAGAGCATAAGAAATGTTATAACAGAGGACATGCAAGATGTGACTTACTGGTTTTGACAAAGATGCAAGTTGATCTCCTTTGCTGCAAACGCTTCTGATATCTCCACTTGTCTCTGCTCGGTCAAGTGAAGATCTGGACTCTATTCCTCGCTCCCAATGATCTCTGTTGATCCAAAAATCCTTTGATCTTGATCCAAAAATGAAATTACGATCCTTTGTTTTTGGTTTGGGGAGCCCATTTACAGGGAACCGATGGCGGTCGAGTAGGAACCGACATCGGTAAGGAAAAAGTAGGCTATTTTTAGTAAAATAGCCCACCTTCCCTGCTTTTCTCCCGAGAGATCAGTTGCGGGCTTGGTCAAGTGGCTAGAAGGTCGGTTTTGGGTGCGAGTAAGGAGGCATTAGTTATGGATGTGAGTCTAGACCAAGTCATAAGTCTTAATTAGGTTAGTTTAGGGTTAGGACTAGGTCATGATGAGGTGGAAAAATGAGGTGGCAGGTAAGGTGATGTGGATTTATCAATTACAAGGTAATTAATAAATAATTGTGTAAGGTTTAGGTGATGAGGTTAGGTTGCGAAATGAGATGCGGGTCACAAGGGGTCGTAAGACACAAATTTGGTGTCTACATTAGCCCCTTATTGTCGTGTAGCTTGTTTTGTAAAGCTGCACGGACAATAATATGAAGTGGTTTCTCCTGTTAAGGGTATAGGTAATCCCCCTCAAATCTATCACAGATTGAGAGAACTTGAAATCAGGGATAGGGTTGATAAAGGGTAAATGGTGTAGAGATGATGGGGAAAAGGTGGGGTAAGTCCAAGGAAGCAGACGCACGTTGAAATGCAATAGTGTGACTAGGGTACATGATTTGACGAGCAAACCAGCAATGCATAGGCAAAGGTCGATAGTTTATCCAAACAAGGGTGATATAATCCTGGTATCCAAGGCATAGGAAGTAGCTCCAGGGTATATAATAGGTAAGGTACAGGAACGTTTAGGCATGTTCGGCAGTACCAAATGGTTGGTTTGGTTGAGATAAACGTCACGGTCTAAGTCTAGGCAAAGTTGGTTGACAGATCAAGTCAAGGACCCTAATCATGCTAAAACACGAACAGGTGAGCTCGATTGAAAAAAGCTACATGAAGGGTGGATAAAATTGTCTTTGTTGATGTTGGGCAAGGTATTTAATGGGTGCGGCCTTAGGTTGGGCCAAATGGTTGGGTGCGGCCTTGGGTCGGGCCAAATGGGTTGGTTGCAGCCTTGGGTCGGGCCAAATGAGTTGGTTACGGCCTTGGGTCGGGCCAAATGAGTTGGTTGCAGCCTTGGGTCGGGCCAAATGAGTTGGTTACAGCCTTGGGTCGGGCCAAATGGGTTGGTTGTGGCCTTGGGTCGGGCCAAATGAGTTGGTTACGGCCTTGGGTCGGGCCAAATGGGTTGGTTGTGGCCTTGGGTCGGGCCAAATTGGTTGGTTACGGCCTTGGGTCGGGCCAAATGGTTGGTTGCGGCATTGGGTCGGGCCTGATTGGTTTGTTGCGGCCTTGGGTTGGGCCAATTGGTTTGTCGTGGCCTTAGGTCAGGCTGAGTGGTTGCTTGCAGAGGTGAGTGTTATCAATATAAATACGTGAAGATACTTATATTTTTAAGGAAAAACATAACACATGATAGGTTATGGTAGGGGATGGTCGAGCTAACCTTGGGAGACCCCATGTCTCCTAAGTGCTACCTACATAGCCCATTGCACAAAGCAAGGAAGGGCCTCGGGCGATGTAGTTCTCCCTTAGGACCAGGAGAGGTGAATTTAGGCAATTTGGTATGGTTAGGAAATTGGTTGGTTGGTAAGAATATTGATATTAATATTGGTAAGGTAAGGTTGTTGGTGTCGGAAATGAATTGGTGATGTTGTAAAAGGTATAAGGGAAGCGAAAGTTAGCCTACCCAAGTGGTAGGGAACCATGTCCTGATTAAGATCAACACACAATCCTAGATGCGAGGCAAAGCGGAAAGAGTGCTCCGTAGGTGAAAATAGCTAAACAAACCACCAAACGTAGAACGAGCTTGAAACCCTAGGTACCGTGCATAGACGAGAAGTCCATAGGTGAAAAGAGTTGTATGATCACAATATATCGGGTGTACGTTACGTCCCTTGAGTTGAAACAAATGGTGAGGTGAGGTGGATGATATAGCTGAGGTACAGAGAATTTATTACAAAGTGAGTGTTCTGATGAAAGAGAACCTACCCTAAATAGACAAGTCCATGACCCAAAAATTTCTTTTGAATGAGGCCTTTATTTTACTGAATATAGACTGATCGATGCGGGAAGTCTACAAGGGATATTGATTGTGCTATTCTTGAGGTCTTCACGAAGCTGATCAATGCGAGAAGCTTCTGATAAAGGTTGACTGTGTATAGCTGTCCTTCGAGGGAGCAGTCTATTTATAGTAGCAGAGATGATTTTAGTGCATAGCTGTCCTTCGGGGGAGCAGTCTATATATAATAGCAACAATAATTTGGCATATAGCTGTCCTTCGAGGGAGCAGTCTATATATAATTTAGATAGCTAGATGTTTTTTTGGCGTGAAGCATCTAGTTTAGTAGGAAGTTTGACTCAAGAAAATCCCATAAGAATACGGCTTATTTTAAAATTTTGAAGTCATGGACTAGACTAAAAAGGGGAAGGCATCGTTTAGGTGAGGTGAGAATCAAACTATGTGAGCTTGATTTTTATTATGAGGTGTAGGAAACGAAGTGCATGTGGTGGTATGTGAGCTCAAGGGACGAGCGGCAGGTAGATAAGAAGTGATATAACACTAAATTCAACAGTAGAATGGTCGAAGATGCAAGGCATTAAGGGGTTCAGGCTCAGGCTTACCATTAAGCGAAGCTAAACGATAAGCGCCTGATCCATAGGTGTGAGTGATTATGTAAGGCCCAATCCAATTGGGAGCAAATTTTCCACGTTTGCTCTTTTCTAGTTTGGTGACATGTTGATTCTCTTTGAGGACAAGATCACCAACCTTAAAGGTACGCTCATGAAGTCACTTATCATAAGCACGTTTGATGCGTTTTTGATAGATTTGAAGGTGATCAAGAGCTGTAAGATGATGTTCGTCAAGAAGCTCCAATTGGGCTAACCGCTCTTGGCAGAAATCATCGTTGGTTGGAATATCTTGAAGAGATATTCTAAGGGAGGGTATTTGTATTTCGAGAGGCAAAACAGCCTCGGTACCATATACCAAAGAAAAGGTGTGGCATTAGTAGAGGTACGAATGCTAGTACGATAAGCCCAAAGGGCAAAGGGAATGTGATCGTGCCAATTTCTTCCGGATTCATTGACAACTTTCATGAGGATTTTGGTTAGGGTTTTATTAGAAGATTCAGCCTGACCATTGGCCTGCGGATAGTAAGGCGATGAGAAACTAAGTTTGATACCAAAGTTGTCACAAAGGTCTTGTAACAACTTGTTTTTAAAAGATTTACCATTATCTGTTATTAGGCGATGAGGAATACCAAAACGACAGATAATGTGATGGTTAATGAATTCGACAATTTTTTCCTTTTTAGTTGAAATGAGTGGAATAGCCTCCACCCATTTTGTGTAATATTCGGTTGCTGTGATAATCCATCGGTGACGTTGTGAAGAGGATGGGTGAATCTCACCAATAAGGTCTAAACCCCATTGTGAGAAGGGCCAAAGATCTCGAGTGACCTGGAGCGGGTGGCTAGGAGTATGTTGAAGGTTGGCATGTTGTTGACACATAACACAATGCTTAACATATTCGTAGCAGTCGTTATTGAGAGTAGGCCAATAATAACCGAGGCGAAGGATTCGTTTGGCCACGGCAAGGCCACTAAAATGTCCACCACAAATACCGTCATGGACTTGTTGGATGGTATGGGTGATCTCCACATCGGTGAGACATCGAAGGAGGATGCCATCAAAGCCACGTTTATAAATGAGTCCCCCCATAACTACATAACGAGAAACGCGTTTAAGAAAAGTACGTTTACCAGTACTAGTAAGGTCGGGGAGAACAGAGGTTGTAAGGTAGTCATGGAATTGGTGATACCAAGTATCCGTGAGTTAGCAGACACAGTATTTATCGTACAAACAACCGGGGCTGAATAGGATGGGGCAAAGAGTTGTTGGACCACGACGAATAATTCAGAGTCAGTTGATGAAGCTGGAATTTGCGAGGCTAAGCAAGCCATAGTATCCGCAAATTTGTTAGTGGAGCGGGGAATGGTTTGGATAGAATAGTGAGTAAATAAGGCTAGAAGCGAATCCACGTAGTGTTTGTATTTTTGAAGTTCCTCATTTTTGCATTGGTAGATGCCCATAACTTGATTGACTACCAATTGAGAGTCGCCAAAAATATTGATAGATTTGATACCTAAGTGCAAATGACACCCGGAGACCCAGAACAAGGGCCTCGTATTCCGCTGTATTATTAGTGCAAGGGAAATCGAGTCGGAATGAAAGAGGCATAGGCTCGGCGTCAAGAGGAATGAGAACAACGCCAGCTCCTCCACCGCGTTGGCATTTAGATCCATCGAAGAAGAGGGTCATTTGATACGACTCTTCCCCGAGTGAAAGAGTGGCGATGAGTTCGTCGGGGAATATAAAATTGGTAAATTGTTCCCCAGGTAAAGGGGCTTCCGCAAGTTGGTCTGCGATGGTTTGTCCTTTGATTGATTTCTGGTGGACGAACTCAAGGTCGAGGTCGGCGAGGAGCATGAGCCATCGGGCGATGCGTTGGTTTAGATGAGGTTTGGCATACATGTAATGGATGGGGTCTGTGTTGGTGATGACGAAAGTTTTGTGATTCAGAAGGTAGTGTCGGAGCTTGGTAGCCACGAATGATAGGGCTAGGCACAACTTTTCTACATGTGTATACCTAGTCTCATAATCCACCAAAGTACGACTTATATAATAAACGGCTTGTTCTCGATTTTCAGAGTCACGATGTGCAAGCATGGCCCCTACAGCGTGGTCAGTGGCGGAAAGGTAAAGGTAGAAAGGGCGGTCGTCTTGAGGTGGGATAAGCACGGGTGGCTGCAAGAGATAAGTTTTGAGAGCTTCAAAGGCTTGGTGGCACTCTTCACTCCATTGAAACTCAATGTCCTTTTTAAGGAGGTGATGGAAAGGTTGACATCGATCCGAGAGTTGGGAGATGAAACGTCGGATAGATTGTAACTTACCTTGTAAGCTACGCAATTGTTTGAGATTGGTAGGTGGGGGCATTTCTATGATAGCTTTTACTTTAGATGGATCGACCTCAATCCCACGCAGAGAGACGATAAAACCAAGAAGCTTTCTGAAAGGACACCAAAGACACATTTCTTTGGTTGAAGACGACAGAATATTGTAGTAGGCGGTCAAAAATAATGGTTAAAACATCGAGATGTTCACTACGATGTTTAGACTTGCCAAGAAGATCGTCGACGTAATCTTCAAGGATAGTGTGCATAATGTCATGAAAAATGTAGGTCATAGCCCGTTGATAGGTCGCACCATCATTCTTAAGGCCAAATGGAATTACACGGTAACAGAAGGTTCCCCAAGGAGTTATGAAGGCAGTTTTGTGTTGATCGGCAGGGGCAACCAAAATTTGGTTGTATCCTGAAAAGCCATCCATGAGAGAGAGCATCTCATGGCCTGCAGTGAGATCAACAAGTTGGTCAATGCTAGGTAGGGGGAAGTCATCCTTAGGGCAAGCGAGGTTAAGATCCTGGAAATCCGTGCATATCTGAAGTCCCCCCATCGCTTTAGTGACAGGTACGATGTTAGAAATCCATTGAGGATAGTCAATAGGCAAGATGAAGGAAACAGAAAGAAGTCGTTGAAGCTCTTCTTTGACCAAGAGGGCAATGCGTGGATGCATTTTTCTCAGTTTTTGTTTGACTGGTTTGGAATCGGGGTTTAGAGTGATGTTATGGACGGCAATGGTAGGATCAATTCCTGGCATGTCAGCGTAGAGACCAAGCGAAAGCTTGGTTGCGAGCACGGAGGAAAGTAGTAAAGGCGACTTGTTCTGATGCGTTAAGGGATTGTCCGATCTTCACAATGTGAGGATCCTCCTCCATGTGGATGTTGATTTCTATAGTAGATTCGTTCAGCATGGTTTGGGTTTCAGATGGTAAGGCTCGTTGAATATAAGAATCATCCGCGCCAAGGTAAGTGAGGATGGAGTCGTCATCCTGACACTCAACAACATTAATCAAAGGCGAATCCTCTTCGATCATGTCTGGATACAGAAGGGGAAGAGAATATGGGTCCTCATTATTGCGTTGATAAGTGAGAGGACCTATGAAGATAGCATTTATGAAAAAAAAAAGTTAGGAGGGATAGATTCAGGGTCTATAGATTTTGTGGGTGATGATGGCAAAGTGGGTGATGATGGTTTGGTAGGGGTGACGTCGTCTTCTTCCAGAATACAGCTGACACGAGGTGTCTCCTGTGTAGGTGTTTCAGGAAAACCGAGACCACTACGATCATTATGTTTGCGTGTGGTGATGGGGATGAGCGTATGTCGGCCTTGTTCATAAAGACCAAAACCAAAGCCTTTCCAGGCACAGCGAGTCAAGAAGGTGAGGGCAAAGCGACGATTGGTAAGGTATTGAAAATCGGCTGAAAGGAACTACACTAAGAGGAGGCTCGGGGGCAACAGAAGATGCGTCGACACCCCCATACGTTAGGTTAGTGCGGCGGTGAGGTGGTTCGTAGGAGATTACTTCCCCACGCGACGGTTGTAGGTGGGATGTGCATGTAATTGTCCGTACTCTGCGGGGTAGGAAAGAACTAACGTTATATAGGTGGTACTCCCCAAACAAGGCATTGAAAAACATCTACTAAGGGGTCGGAGGTTGGGATGTTAGCTGCGGGAAGGGAAGTGGTTTTTGCGACGGTGGTTTCATCAGTTGAAGGCGTAGGTGCGGTTGAGGTGGATGGTTGAGGTACATTTGAAGAGGATGGTTGGGTTGAATGTATGGGTGTCTTGATTGGTATAAGCACATCGTTAGGGCGGTATAACATATTGCAGGTTTTAAAGGGGGGAGGATCAGCTTTTACGGTGTAGGACTTCCCCTCGTACTCAAATTTTATGCATCTATGTAATGTTGAGGGAACGCATCCCATGGCCCGGATCCAAGGCGACCCAAAGAATATATTATATTGGAACTCTCCCTCAAGGACATAGAAGAGTTCGGGTAAAGTACGTGGTCCTACCCGAATGTTGAGGATCACGGTGCCTAAGGTAGAGGTAATAGCGTCATTGAATGACCGCAACATGATGGGGTTGGCACACATGTAGCTAGAAGGGATATTCATTTGTTGAAAATATTTTGAAGAGATGATGTTTAGGCTAGCACCCCCGTCAATCATAACACGACGTACATGAATGTCCCAGACGTAAGCTGAGATGAACAGGGCAGGGTCAGGATCTTCTGTACCAAAATCGACAATTTCATCTTCAGAGAAACTGACTGCAGCAGCTTGTGGTACAGAGACAGAAGTGGTTGGGGCGGTGGGTTGTTTGGTGAGAGAGGCAATGTGATTGGGTGTTAGAATGGAGGCAACGGGCAGGGTTTCATTAGGTAAGACCTCGATCCCTTGAAGAATTTCAACGAGAGCTTGTCGATGAGATTCAGAAGTCTGAATGAGATCATATAGTGTCATTTTTATGGGTGATTGGTGAAGCTGTTTAATCATGGCTCGATGGGCAGCTCCATTAGAGATGGGGTAAGTAGGTCCACGAATAACCACTTTGGGTGGTGGTGCAATCGGGATGCTGGACGGAGAAGGAGAGGGCGCAGGTGTGCTTACTTTCGCTTTCTCATTGTTTTTCTGCGCTCGAGTAGCAACACTAATCATATTAATCTCGTAAACTTGAGATGAGGAAGATGGTTGGGATAAATTATGGTCTTCAAGAGGTGGGGTTGTAATAATGATAGATCGTGGTGAGGCGGGGATAGATGGTATAGGAGAGGGAATTGAAGCTAAAGGTCTCTCCCTTCGTAAGTTGTCTTTCTTAACCTTTCTATCTGGGAGAGGTGACTGACGAAGGATGGTTTTTAAAGCTTTGCATCCCTCCACATCATGTCCTGGTGTGCGGTGATAAGCGCAGATCTTAGACTCATCATAACCTATAGGTCGAGGTTTAGACGGGTCATAAGGTCTAAGTGGGGGTAGGGAAATGGTCGCATTATCTACTAACATAGCAAGGATTTTGGCGTAAGATCCTTTGAGTGGGTCAAAATCAGAAGAGGATGAGGGTATTGATTGCGCGGGTTTTGGTAATGTTTGGGCATGGTTAGTTCGTATGGGTGGTGGTTTAACCGAGGGGTGTTGATATGTGTTTTTCACTAAACGTGGTTTCTTTGGCACAGGAGCTACGTTCGGCTGGTTAGATGATGAGGCTACAGATGACATGGTAGCGGGAAACAACCACGGAGAAAGGGGAGTGACAGAAAATAAATCCTTTGATGATGGAGTTTGTTTAGGGTTGATGGGTGGACAGGATACGTGGGGTGATAATGTTGATATACCCTTTGATCCCTGTATGGGTGCAGAAGGCGTAGATCGTTTTGAAGAAAACACAGGAGGTATGATATATTGGTGCAAGGTGGAAGGATGAGGTCCTAATATGGAAGGTAGGTATGACGATGATGGTTTTGATTGTGATAGAGGCACGGGTTGAGTGTGTCTCCTAGGTGGCGGGGCGGCTTTATTCTTGGACAAATCTAGTCACTTAGGCGGGTTTGTTAGAATAGGTATGGGTAAGGTCCCAAGTGTAGGGGAAGATTTGGCTAAGTTAATAGAAGTGGATGAGGCATTTGGTAGAGGTGAGGGGGGTGAAGGTGAGAACATGGGCATTTTAAGCTTCTGTAAACACTTCGGGTATATGGTGGAGTTCTCAGGATCGGTCATTTGCATTTGAGTAGAATATGGCGTACTCAAACGTTCCCATAGGATTTGTCTATCCTCTAGAGAATGATAGTCTTCAGGCTTGAATTGTAAATTTGGTACGAAAGAAAGGTGGGTTGTGATTCCAGGTCCATTGTGGGCGGGATACGGGGGTAAATGAGGCCTTTGTATCAATAGATGTCAAGAGGTCAACTGGTCATTGAAAAGATTTAGGTGATGACGAACTAATAGGTAAGAGGGCATGTTCGAGAGGATCCGTCATGGTTAAAGAATTTGGTGATGTCGGTGCAAGAGATTCCTCATCTAAGGATGTCAAAAGGAGTGGCGCATCTCCCTCTTGTGCAGCAAGAGGGGTAGAAGGGGAAATCTGGGAAATAGATAGGTTAGATAACATCCATTCACAATCCTGTAGGGATGTGGTATAAGCAAACTCATCGATGGGAAGAGGATTACGGCGCTTAACTCCTTTATGGGTAAAGGAATGATTTCACTTTTGTTTGATGGTGGTAAAGGAGGTTCGGGGTCCTGTGTTAGTGAAGAGGCTTGATTCAAAATTTTCTCGATAAAGGCTTTGGGCTGGGTATCAAAGACTACATGGATCTCATGAACACTCTCTTCGGCTAAGATATCCTGGTTTGTGTTACTGTTGGGAGAGTGATTCGGGAATGGTTTGTTGAAGATTTTCAAATTTCGGTTGGCAGGGGCATTAGGATTATCGAGGGTTATATCCCCTGCGTCAACCATTTCCTGCACTATGTTTTTCAACATCTTGCAGTTCTCATGACTGTGTCCCTTCACGCGGTGGAAGTTACAGAAGTCATTTTCTTTGTACCAGGAAGGTATGGTGCGAGTGGAATCAAACCCGAATGAGGTTTAACAGGAGGTAATGTAATGGCTCCTGCTTTGAGCAATTTTTCCAATATCACACCATATGTTTCTCCCAAGGGAGTGTAGTTGATGGGCTCGGCTTTGTACTTATAGGTGGTTTTTGGTGGGGCATTAGACGGTGTTTGCGATTTAACCATCACCGCGTGGACAGCTCCTTTTGATTTAGAAGAAGTGGACGCGTGAGGAGTGGTGGTATTTGGTTTATTGGTAGAATCAGGAGTTCGGAAATTGGGGTTTTTGTTATGCAACCGCAATTTCTCTTCTTCTAAGGCTCGAATTTCTAGTTTCCGAGCCATGGTAAAGGCCTCATCAAATGTGCGGAAAGTTTGAATTTGAAGAGTAGGAGAAATGTGCTTAGCACATGCCCGTGTGAAAAGTTCGATAAGTTCAGCCTGAGGCAAGGCATATGTAAGTTGGTTGATAAGGCCACACCATCGTCCAACGAAATCTGCGATAGATTTGTCTTCGAATGTCGGATGGCATAAAGGTCGCTAATGGATACTTTCTTAGCAATGTTAATGGAGAAGTGATCCAAGAAAGATTGGGCTAGTTGGTTAAAAGAGAAGATTGAGTGTTGGGTTAAAGCAGCACTTACCACTCAAGGCAGTCCCGATAAGGACATGGGAAAGGTGCGAGTAACAAGGCATCATCATGGGCAATCAAATAACAAGCATGTCTAAATGATCGCAAGTGTTGTTGAGGATCCTCTTTACTATTAAAACGAGTAAATTTCAGAAACTCCCATTGAGGAGGATATGAATGAAGGGGGACAGAAGGGTGAATGGGCTCCCAAAAACTTTCTCGTATGTCAAGGCGCTATGACTTCCCGACACGAAGCCTCAGATTTTGCATTTTGTCCATCATTTGTTTGATGAAATATGTGGTTGGATGAGATGATGATGCGGTTGTGGCAAACGGAGGCAAATTGGGCCAAGGGCCTCCACTGGACAATGGTGGAGTTAAGTGTTGATAAGGTATGGAGGATGAATATGTTGAGGCGACAGAATAGGGATGTCCCATATAAGGTGTTGAGGTTACTGGATACGTGTATGGGAATGAGAAGGTAGGCGGAGCTTGAGAAGGAAAGCTCATGTGGATAGGTGGCAGAGAGCAAGTCATGAATGGAGTAGTCTGCAAGAGAGATGAGGTAGGGGCAGTCAGTGGTAATGATATGTGGGGTCCAAGATTAGCCAAAGAAAAGCCAATCTGAGTCGTATGAACCTCTGAAGCTGTCGGATTGGGAGACGGGGCTAGAGATGCAGGAAGCAAGGCGGTGTTATCAGGCGGAGTGGGAGCTAAATGAGCAGCTATACTAATAGGCATACCCACAAGGAGCTGACCATCAGGCGTACGGTCAGGGGTATGAGACAAATAGTATTGTATAGCGCTAGAATTAGAATCCGAAACTTGCAAAGTCCTTGTCTCCTACAGGAATTTGAGGGATCTCACTGGTGTCTGTAGGATTCCCCACAGAATGTGAAGGGGGTGATTCAGGTAAAGAAACAGAGCAAGCATGTGAAACCATGGCGGCGGCTTGCTTTCGAGTGATAACAACCATGGACAGGTGTTCACAGTAGGGTTTCAATTTGTCAGGAATAGAAACAAACTCAGACTGGTAAAATTGGTAGGTTGCTGGTTTGTCAGGGGTTGTAAAAGACAGTAACCGATATCGGTCTAGTATCCGATGTCGGTTATACTATAGCCGACGTCGGTCAGGTAACCGATGTCGGTGTAAGAAGTCTGGGTTAACAAGATATAAAAGGCTGCTAATTTGATTTTTAACAACGTTTAGTATACGTGTCCAATTATTGATCACAGAAGACAGAGTATGAGAAAGAAAAATGAACTAAAAACAAGCAAGATGCACACAAAATCCGAGATTAACCCTAGGGTTAATTTTAATTATCATGGGCTTATGCCTTTAGACGTAGAATGATGTCGAATCCTAAACAAGAGACTTAGGGGAAATGTCAAATTGTTTTGGCTTATAAGGTTACCTCAATCGGGTGGAGGAATACCGCGGAAAAAGGGTGGATGTTTGATCTCATTTGTGTTAATTGTGAAGTGATTCGGTATGTGTTGTGCAGTGAATGTAAGATTAATTTCCTGTCAATACCGTGGATATCACCCCCACGTGTACGACCTGTTACTTAATCTACGTTCACTAGAATTGAAAAACAACAAGCAGGAATGCAATGCACGTGTTTTAAACCCAAATCGAAAATTATGTTCGATGAAGCAAGAGAGATGACTTTCACTAATGCGAAACTAGGAAAGTAAGACAAATTCTTTACGAAATATATAACAAAAGCAGCAACAGCAAGTATGCTTCCTAAAATGAAAATAAGCAAGAGAAACAGAAACCCAAGATGGGTCCCACCGGGCGTGCCAAAATGTTTCACTCGGAATGTTTCGTTCCTTTTAGAAACAGATAAGGTTAGGGGCTAGGAGGAATACCTGTAGAATGTCGAGATGGTGTGCGCGTACCGTAGAGAAAGATCAGGCTGACTGCGAAGAACTCCTTTTTGTCTTGGAAGGACTACCTGCAAATAAGAACACAAGACCACAAGATTTTGATTAGACAATAAATGAGGAAACTGCCTTGGGCCCAGGAAATATAAAACTTCCTTTCGAAGGTGGTCAGTTTCCCTGCTAATATGAATTAACACAAAAGACTGTAAAATATCAATTAAGTTGCTTCGTTGAACTGGGTAGGGGAAAGGCTGGTTTTCTGGTTTTGATCAGAGGAACCGATGGCGGTTACTGATAACCGATGCCGGTTACTGATAACCGATACCGGTGGGTTCTAGGATCTGTAGGTTGGTCGCTTTATGGGGTAGTTGTGTTGTTTGTAAGGCTGGTTTATGGATGATATTAGGAAATGAGATGATGAGAGGTAAAAGAATGACAGTTAGATGCAATGGCACGTTGGGTAGTGGATTCAAACGGATTTAGGAGGATTGTGATTCAAAGAGCATAAGAAATGTTATAACAGACGACATGCAAGATGTGACTTACTGGTTTTGACAAAGATGCAAGTTGATCTCCTTTCTTCTGCAACGCTTATGATATCTCCACTTGTCTCTGCTCAGTCAAGTGAAGATCTCGGACTCTGTTCCTCGCTCCCAATGATCTCTGTTGATCCGAAATCCTTTGATCTTGATCCAAAAATGAAATTCCGATCCTTTGTTTTTGGTTTGGGGAGCCCATTTACAGGGAACCGATGGCGGTTGCGTAACTGACGGCGGTCGAGTAGGAACCGGCATCGGTAAGGAAAAAGTAGGCTATTTTTAGTAAAATAGCCCACCTTCCCTACTTTTCTCCCGAGAGATCAATTGCGGGCTTGTTCAAGTGGCTAGAAGGTCGGTTTTGGGTGCGAGTAAGGAGGCATTAGTTATGGATGTGAGTCTAGACCAAGTCATAAGTCTTAATTAGGTTAGTTTAGGGTTAGGACTAGGTCATGATGAGGTGGCAAAATGAGGTGGCGGGTAAGGTGATGTGGATTTATGAATTACAAGGTAATTAATAAATAATTGTGTAAGGTTTAGGTGATGAGGTTAGGTTGCTTTAAATGAGATGCGGGTCACAAGGGGTCGTAAGACACAAATTTGGTGTCTACATAACTTTCAGATCGACTTTTACATTTTTTTCGATCCCGAGAAAAAATTACTTCAAAAACACCCTAGATCAAAAGATTAAGCAATGAAAATGATCCCAATGATCTTGGAAGGCCAAAATGACATAGCATCACCAAAAATTTGATAAAATTTGATGCAAAATTTGTGATTCCAAGCTTCGGAGCTTTCATAAGCAGCCAAAATGGTGCAACATATAAGAATCATTGATCAGATCCAACTTCTAATCCTAGCCCTCCATGTTGAAAATGTCGACTTAAAAATAAGCTTGGGTTAATTTTTTAATTTTTAGATAAAACCAGACACATGGTGCAATATGATCGATTCAAGCCTAGGGAAAAAATTATCTCTTTATAAAATTTTGAAAATTTGGAAAATTTCTCCATTTTTCCCTGCCCCCTTCCCGGGCCTGCCACGTGTCCAAACTGTGGGTCCCAGTGAAAACGCGGGACAATTCTACACATTTACCTCCTTTTTCGAAAAATGAAAATTTTCCAAAAAACCTCCACGGTCTGCACCCCCGAATTCATCCTTGCCACATGGCACTCTTTGATTCACTGTGGGGCCATGTCTCTCTTTTCTCCTTCATACCTCCTTTGCAAAAATTGAAAAGTTTAAAATTCCACCAATGGCCCATGCTCCCTTTAACATTTCAAAATTTTGGACACATGTCTCCATCTGATTGGAGTGGAGATGCATCCCATTTCTAACTTTTTGAAAACAAAGCTAAAAATTCATTAATTTTTCCATCGGCCACCTCCTCCATTTTTGAATTTTTGGACACGTGTCCCCTCCTAATTGGTTACGGAACTTCGCCCATTTTTAACTTTGATCCATTTGAAGTTAAAACTTCAAAGTCACCAAAAATACACCCCCATTATGAATTTTGATGGACACGTGTCCACCTGTGATTGGCCACGGGGCCACGCTTCAAAATTTCACTTTAACTTTTTGACCCAAAAACACAAAAATTCACTAAGTTTTTCCACCATCTCGCATCCCCTCTACCCAAATTTTTTCCATGTGTTCTCCTTGTTATCCCGTAAAATTGGAAAGGGAAATTTTATAGATAACCCTACCAAAATTTTGTTCCGGTCCCTCGTCAGGGACTCCTTGCATTCAGAACGTTGCAAAATCCCTTCCCGGAAATCTAGTTTTCCGAACTTAGCCATTTTTGGTCTTTTTTGGTCGGGCGCACCTAATGTCTATGCAACATGCAGTGTTCATGCGCCCCCTTTAAATCCTTTGCACACGGTTTGAAGTGTCGACACGCATTTTGGTGCACCTCACTATGTTGCGCCTTTCTTGCATGCGCCAAGGTGCATGCGCCTTCGTGTCAACAATACTTTTGTTGTGTGCCCAGCGTTTTGATGGGCCAAGGGCCATATATTTCGTGTTGAAAACAATTTTGGTGCGCCAAAGGCACACATAACCTCATGTTGGTAGGTTTTGGTGCACCAAAGGGTGTAAGCTTTCCTTTGTCAACAAGCATTTTGGTGTGCCACTTCAAAATTGGTTGGCGTATTTATTACCACCTCACCTATATATAGGCGCATCTACCCTGTCATTTTCATGATCAAAATCACGTGATTATTCTTTTCCCTCTATACCAGCCGAGCACTGTCGTTCTCGTATCACGTCATGGACCCGGGCCACCTCTCACATTATATATTCCCGGTAAGAGGTCCCTATTGCTCTTATGTTTTGTGTTTTGGTTATTGATTTGTTTGTTTGTAGGGTTGGATGGAATAGAGCCGTGAAACCATGGAACCTCCTTGCTGTTTTTGTTGTCTTCCCCATGCACTTCCCCCTCTTTCCAGATCTGCAAAGGGGACTCTGTCTTGAAAAAATTGCTTGAAACTCTTTGTTTTAGATTGTTTATCACCCAAGGAACCCTGCAAAAGAAGCTTAAACACATGTAAACCCCTCGGGAAAAGAATCAAGGCTTGAAAGTAAGACTGTATTTTTCCTCTTTTGGCGCATCCGCCACCCCTACAACATGATGTACAGTCGCGCCAATGGCGCATCTACCATGCCTGTTGCATAAAAATAGTTGTGCCCTCAAGGCACACTTCCCTTGCTTGCAACACCCGCTTTACCTGCGCCCTCTTGGTGCACCAAACTCATGTGTAGCATTGTTAAAACTTGCACCATTGGCGCACCCTGCATCCATGTAACACCAAATTTATTTGCGCCAAGTACAAAATCGTTAACGGCGCAGGTGCATCCATTATTACAACAACATCATGTCATGCAGACCTTCTATGCTGCATGCCAAGTTCCCCTGTGGCACATGAAAAAATGATGTTACAAACATTAAACCTGTGCCCTTTGGTGCATCCTGTACCCATGTAACATGAAAAATATCACTGCTTATAAAATGCATACATATGGCGCAAGCGTACTTCTGCTTGCAACAACAAAAAAATGCAACCTGTAGTATCCATGCGCCCTATGCCCTTTGGCGCTGATTTATCCCTTGCAGCACCCCTTTTCGTACGCCATACTATTTAACCCTGCAACCTGTAGTATTCATGTGCCCTGCGCCCTGAGGCCTTAAAATTGCTAACTCTTCCTTCTGTCAACGCTTTAATGGAAGATCAAACAACTAATATGACTTTCTTACATTGGGTTTCACTTCTTCTTCTTGCAGATCAGCAACTGAGTTCAGAGTTACATATGTCAACATCAAGCAAGAGACCTACCAAGTCTAAGGGCAAATCCAAGCTCACAGAGGAAGAAATGAAGTACAAATATCAGAGGGTCAGGATGCCCGAATCCTAGGCAGAGTGTGACCTGGATATTAGAGACTCAAAACTTGGTCACATTGATATGGAGGATTTCTGGGCCAGAACCCGAAAGGTCACAGGAAGTCCGTGGATGGACAAACTGGTAGGCAGTGGACTACATTTTTCTGGAGGGATCCCAGTTAGTGCTGTGAACAATGAGTTCATGATGGTAGTAGCCCACTGCTACAACAAAGACACAAGATGTGTCCATAATGAGAAGGGCGA
This sequence comes from Taxus wallichiana var. yunnanensis, assembly GCA_018340775.1. NCBI lineage: Eukaryota > Viridiplantae > Streptophyta > Pinopsida > Cupressales > Taxaceae > Taxus > Taxus wallichiana. Next base: position 542,247,228 of record CM031234.1, read on the forward strand.
GGTCGTGATCAACCTCACTTCCCGACACTTCGAAATAATGCTCGACATTCCTCACCACCGGCACTTTGTGGCCGTAAGCCAGGAAGATTGCATCAAGGCTTGGGACGATAATGAGGATCAGTGTATGTAGTTGATGAATGAGGTATACCTGAAGAACAAGAAGGTGGTGACCAGATGGCCACAAGTCATTCATCGCAGTGATTTCTCAGAGGAACTCAGTGATACAATCACGTTCCTGAGTAGAGTATTTGGGCTTCTTGATGCCCACTACTTTCACAAATGGATGCTGAGATATTTGGAGACGATGAACAAAAATGTGCCAGATCAATGCTTTGAGTGGGTAGAGATCATAAGCAGCACCATATCTGAGCAGCTCCAACAACTTACCACAACGGGAAGTTCTATATGAACTCCTACGTAGTTTATGTTGCGGCCTCAGAAAGAGATTATCCAGCTTTAATGCGGTGCGGGGTTTGGTCCCAAGTTAAAATATATGAATATTATCTAGAACTAAATCTAGAAAATAGTATCCCCGGGTTTACAAAGATCAACGATGCCTTCGTCTATGGCATCATCTCGCCTTCGAGGCTGAACATGACTCACGGTCATACGACCAAGAGCATTGTCACAGCTTTCTGAGAAAATGGGGGCCTTGTTCACTCAATTCCCCACCTTCACTTATCGAGGGCAATCAACTTCTTGGGGAACTAACCAAATTGCCAAGATATGTCGGCCCCAAGTTGATCCTGTTAGAGCTATCAAGACAGCTTATAACCTACCACGAGAAGTGCCTAAAGAGAAAGAAGGGTGGAACTCCTTTCCCCCTCACAGTGGGCAAGTATACTTGTCTCTCTCACCACAAAGCATAGGATATGTTTGCAGAACTGGAGCTGCTAAATCTAAAGCAAAACTTCCCGGCAAGGCCCAATTTCGACCCAAGGAATTTCCTACCCAGGGCCAAACTCGATCCAATCCACATCCCACAGATCAAGGATATTTATATCAACCTATATCATGAGGTCGAGCTTAGGAGGAAAGACAATTCCCGCTTGGCCTTGGCTGAAATCATCCAGTATGGTGTAGCCATCGTCCCAAAATGTTATCAAACTACTGATCAAGAAGTTGATCAGGTATATCTTGACACAAATGGGGATGATTGGCCTTTCACTGTGATTGACAGAAACAAAGCACCTCAGACAATACAGGAAAGGGTCAAGGAAACTCTGCGGAGAACAGAGCATTGGTGCATAATGAATGGTCTCATCGCCTCGAGTCAATTTCACCACATCTCCGTTGGGCAACGCACCTTCCCAGGAAAAACAGCTACCAAAGAGAAAAGGGAAAGGAAAAGAGGGTGAGTCAAGCTCCACCCAAGAGGAAGCTCTTGAAAGTCCTCCTTCCACTTCACAAGAATGGGTCGTAATCTGGAAAGCTTAGAAGAAGAAGCGGTGGAAGATGTTTGATAGGCACATCCACTCGGGATGTTGCCACTCTTCAGTAACTATTGAGGTCCCTTCTATCCTTTCTCCTTCTCCTCCTTCCCTCCTCGAGTGACCCAAGCGACCATTCCTTTGGTCGCGTCCTCTTCCCCCATCTTCTAATGTTCCCCCTTCTTCATCATCCATCTTCTCTTCTCTCACAGAGCTGTCCCCCACCATTTCTTCCCTCATCTCTCTACTCCCTTCCATTCCTATGTCTACCTCCCCTGTGGTATCCCTTCCTCCCATGAGCACTTTCTCAGCTTCCCTCTTAGTGCCACCTCCAAGTGTCTCCACGTTTTTTCCTTCTACTACTGCATCTGCTCCCTTTTTTTATTTCTAGTCCTTCTCCCATAAGTCCAACCTGGATCTCCCAGCACCTGAGTCAACAAAAGAGGAAAGTTCCTATCACCCCGATGGACTTCTCCACCATCCCATCAAAAGGGGTCAAGAAGCAAAAGCCCATAACCCGCTTCTCTCAAAGTACGTCGAGGAGAGAATAATGGAGATAAGCATACCCCAATCCCTTAAAGGATAAATAGGATCTGTCTTCGACAGACACACACGATGACTCAAGTCATAATGGGGACATCTTGAGAAAGCCTTCAAGGAGAGGCCCTATCTACGATTGACCCCCTTTGCAAGAAGCTCTAGGAGGCAAAGGAAGAGAAAAGGCTATTAAAGGAGAAAAATAGACATCTTCTCCACGTCGTGCGAGAAAATGGGTAGTGCGCCTCCTACAATTGCCGCCCGAAACTCCCGAGCCTTTGAGCTAGGATAAGATTAATGAATATGCCAAAATCAGCAAGTAAGGCATGGTAGTTTCTGCTGGAGGAGCCAAATCGTCAAGGAAAGCAAGGGAGTAATCGCCAAGTTCACCAGCTTATACCGAGAATATCAATCGGGAAAATAGAGAACTCCAGGGACGATAGCAAGACCCATCTCCGAAGAGCTGGATCATTCCAGGATGTAGCATGAGACCTTTCAGAAAATGCTCGACTGTTCAGTCAAAGATCTGGTCAAGTTCGGCATCTTTGGACACCCCAGAGCCCTCAACAAAATCCTTTCTACTCTGGATTATTGGGTTGATCAGCTAGAGTTCATCCTGGAGAAGATCGACAAAGTAAAGGAGGAAGCCCTGGATGCAATGCATCAAATGGAGCAGATTGTCCTGAGAATGTCTCCAGGCTTGCTCACTCCTTCTTTCACCTTAAGAAAGGTTGAGGAAACTATTCAGATCTTCAAGGAGATCGTTTCACAAGGGCTGGGACCAGAGGTCACTTTCGATGTCGAATCCATCAACAACCTGCTGGCTTGTCGTGACTTCATTGGGTACCTGATAGAGGCAGAGAATGATTATTCCAAACTCCCAGAAAATCTCACAGACGAGTGGGAGACTTGCGAAGCTATCAGTGATCGACACAAGGATCCTTCCCAGGATCAACTTTAACCCATGATTAGTAAGTTCATGGAATACCGTGCCTAGTTCCACATCTCGTTGCACGAGTAGCAAAATCGGGATACCCCTTTCGATCCGCGGACGACGATGAATAGTTTCCTTCTTCCCGACTTTCTCCTTGTAAATTATCTAAAGTGTGTTGACACAAATGATGACATCATCCATGTTGCACCATGGGATGATGTCATCCACAAAGTTGTCAAAAAGTCAACAAATGACTTTGGAATCTCTTGTAAGATATTTTTGTAATTAAGTGGTTGGTTTTCTTTTGTCTTCTTTTCTTCTCTCCTTCTATATATACTTGAATACTTGTTGTATTTAAGGTGTGGATATTTTTTAGATGAAAAATAGAAGTGGGAAGAAAAGGCTTTGTACTTTTTGTAACAGAAGAAAATATTAATACAAATATTAAGACTTTGTGCTGAATATGTGTGTTATGGGCATCTGATCTTTCTTATGTTAGATCTATGCATTTATTCTATTGGATCTATCTCTACTTTTTTGTCATTTATTCATCAATATTGCTTTATTCATTTATGCAAGTAGGTTTGGCTCTGTTTACTACCAATCCCAAAACATAAACCCTCTGACCTTTTTGCTTTGGAATTCATTTCTTTTCTCCCTTCGGACCTGATCTCTCTTCATCCTCTCTTCCATTCCTTTCTTTTCGTAGTTGGAAACACCCCTACTGGGATGAGATCCCAAACCCCCGAAGGTAGAATATTGTGAGACTTGCATGATTCCTGCCGTAGAATACCAATAAACCAGCTTTCTCTTTATTGACTCAAAGAGGGCTATGCCCTGCACTGCACACTGTTGGCTCGTTATCCATAGATTTTCCCAAGCGACATATTTTCAAACTAACATTTTTGGTGACTCCACTGGGAACAAACAGATCTATTAGATCTATGATAGTGGTATGATAGAAAATTAGTAAAAATCAGAAAAATCACTACTGTTTGCAAAATTTTAACTTTTGTTCAAAATCCAAATTTTTGCAAAAGTAACCCAAATTGAAAATTTTCTTCCGAGATCCATAGATCGGCCTAGTTGGAGATCTTTAGTTCACCGAGTTTTTATAAAAATCATATTTTTCCGTAGATCCGAGTTTTTGACGCTTTACAAAATTTTCAAAAAGTCAACTCTAGATCTGAAAATCAGCTTACTAAGCTTCACCGCCATTTTATCCTCGTTGTTCTTTATCAATAAAATGCAATCAGTTTTGAAGAGGATAATATTAAATATTAAGAAAAGTACATCTTTGCTGATTTTTATCGGTAAAAATCAGAAAATCAGCAAGTACAACCAAAAAGAGTTTTTAAATCTGCTCCACAATATTGTAGATCGGGAAGGTACACTGGCAGGTGAACCATTTACTCGTAGCAGGAGAGCTCGTGGAGAAGTCGATCCTACTTTTGATCTGCTTCAAAGGCACAACTTCAGTATAACACCGGCGTGCTTTTCATCACTAAGTTTAGCTGATCACCAGCCAAGTGCCTCACCTCCACAAAAGAACTAGTTTTCACGAGTCTCCACATCCCTTTGTAGTGCCTTGCTGTTCAGCGGAAATGTACTTCCAGCCCGTGTTATTTTTCCACCCATCCAGATGGCAGTACCATGGGGAAATGCTATGGGTCCCTTGGCTTTGCCGCATCCTATTCACGCGCTCCCACATGGAAACCAAAAGAATTTTCTCAAATTTGACGGGAGCAGAAACCAAAGCACAGATTCACACATATCTACATTCATCATGTCATGTAGTATCCTAGATGTGACCCATGAAGATGTGTCGGTTCGCCTTTTTCTAGAAACTTTACAAGGGCCCGCAGTAGAATGGTTTCAGCATTTGTTGCCGGATCTATTACCAGTTGGGCCACCTTGTGGGATGCTTTTGAAGACAGGTACAAGCCTTCGGAAGATGCATTTGCATTGTTATCATAGATCACTCACCTAAAGAAGGAGGCCAATGAGACCATGCATGATTTTATCACCAGGTTCAATGCATTAATCAACCATGTGCCTGTTGCCATGCTTCCAACACTGGAAAATCAGAAGTGTTTCTTCGTGAATGCTATGAGCTCGAAAGTAAGTTTCTTACTCCTATAAGAACAAGTAGCTACCTTAATTCTTGCCCAGGCCGCTGCCATCCGAATCAAAGATAACTTGCTAATATCTGGCAAATTAAAAAGGGAATCATCCAAGATTAAATCTTCGGGCCCTTCTCCCACTACTTCGTCCGATCCCGCATTTCAAAAGATGGCGAATGACTTAGTCACATTAAAGAAGTAGTTATCCCAAGCTTCCCCCAGTTCCTCATACCGGGATATCCCACGAAGGAATTTCATTTCCAACAATGTTCCTCAAAGGTCGTGCTTGCCTGCAACTACTCTACGGTTGGCACTTGAGGCTCCTCTGGTCAACGCTTTAGTCAAAATCGAAGAAGAGGAACAAAATTACGAAGAACCTTCGTCTCAAGGAAAAGATGATCAAGATGTCGGTGAACCGACTGGTGACTCTACAATTGGGTATATGGAATTTGAAGATGAAGAATCCGACGAAGAAGAGGGTACCCAAGGGTATGCAAGCGGACAATCATATGTTGTTTTTACCCACTCGTAAGGAAAATAAGAAGAGGTCACTGCCAATGTGTAGAAAGAGAAGGCTGCATCATCCATGCCCCCAACTATTGCTAAAAGAGGTAATCCTCTTCCTACTCAACCCCCTGCTAAGTCTTTTACAAAGAAATTTTTTCCCCCCATCTCTCCTCCAAATCAGCCTTCTTCTATTTCCATGAAGACCAGTAATTCTATTCTACCATCACAAAGTGAAGGACTCATTCCTTCACCAAATAGCAACCCTTGGCCACGTTTGACATCATAGATCATGCTAAAAAGACTAAGATCCAAATTTCTGAAGCCGAGTATCTTCAGTCAAACCCCGAACAACTTGTAAGGTTGACCAAGTATATTCAAAGTCAAGTTGTCATATCTCCCCGATCTCCCTAAAAGGAATCCTTTCCCTCCTCCCCGCATCCCGCATAAATGTTTCCTCAACATCTCACGTCGGCAAGATAGAACCTTTCTATCTCTCCCTCCCTCCTAATCAATGGCCACAAGTTAAGTAATCGCATAATTGATTCCGGAGCTTCCGATAATGTCATGTTGGCAAAAGTCACCCACGCTCTGGGCCTCACCCTTACCAAGCCTTTTGGTAGATGTTATTCCTTGGAAACCAAGCGGGTTCCGCTGATTGGTCGGATCAAAGACGTGCGGTTCGCATTTGTGGCGTTCCTCGGAGAAAAGAGTAAAGATGACCATCCTCGTTGCCAGACATTCCAAAGAGCCTTATGGAATTTTGCTAGGAAGAAGTTTTTGTAGTGAAGTTTGTGGGGAGATTCATATGGATTGGTCCAAGGCTAGAATCCTGTCAAAGGTGTAATGCAAACATTGATCCCTAATTGCAAAAGAAGTACCGATTAATAACTTCGATGACCCCAAAGCCCAAATTCTTTTCGAATCATCAGGAATGGGGAACTATTTCTTGTCTACCGAGTCTGACAAAATGGTTGTTCTCATCCAAGAAGAAGATCTTAACAAGATCTGGACTTTGCAGTTTGATGGCAGCTGCGCGACTAGTGGATGTGGCGCCGGAGCCGTGCTAATATCTCCCGAAGAGGAGATTATTCCTCTCTCTTTCAAGTTGCAGTTTTTCAACACAAATAATACTGCTGAGTATGAATCTCTGTTACTTGGCATGCAAGCTACAAAGGAAAGAGGGATCAAAAATATGAAAGTACAAGGTGATGCAGAGCTAGTCGTGAATCAAGTTAAAAGGATATATCAAGTGAAGAATGAGAGGCTTAGGCATTACCACAATACGGTGTGGGACAACATCGAAGAATTTGACACTTTTTCAATAGAATCCATTCCAAGAGCTCAGAATGACATGGCCGATTCATTGGCCATTTCAGCATCCCTCATGCTCCCTCACCCAGGTTTGAAAACAAACAAATACACCATTGAGGTGGTTTTCCACCCAAGCATGCCGACAATTCTCAGCATTGGCAAGTATTCAACGATGACAATCAACTCATTGCCTTTCTAGAAAAAGCAGAAAATTTTAATGAACTTCACTTTGAAGGATCCACTTCTACGTGTCGTGAATAAGTTACCGATCAAAACGATGAATCCGAAGGGAATGACGGCATATGTCAGCTTAAAGGAAATAAAATTCTGAAGGGCCTGGTTTGTTTAGAGTGATTGTTCGACAGGCATGATCATTTTGTAAAAAGAAAAGGTGAGATGATACTTGGCTCCTCCCCAAAACCGAATGGTTAATTTATGTTCGGTAGAACGTCCATAGTTTGTGAACATCTGAAAATGTTACACACCTGAAGAGAAGCAGAAGTTTGTCAAACTACTAAAGAAATACATGGATGTATTGGCATGGTCCTATGCCGATCTAAAGTCTTTTAAGCCAAAGGACATCCAACATGAAATCCCGTTGAAAGTGGAAGTCAAACCCTTTCGCCAGAAGTAGAGGCATTATAACCCTAAGATCTCAGGTACTATCCAGGCTGAAATTTAGAAAATGCTGGATGCGAGAATCATTTTTCCTATCCATCACAGTACTTGGGTGGCAAACATTGTGCCAGTGCACAAGAAAAACGGTGAAATACGCATATGCGTAGATTTTTGAAACCTGAATCAGGCATCCTTAAAGGACAACTACCCACTTCCTATAATGGATCAAGTTCTACAAGCAGTAACTGGATCAGAAATGTTGTCCATGCTTGATGGTTTTTCAGGCTACAATCAGATTGAAGTCTCACCTGAAGACCAATTTAAAACAACATTCACTACCCCCTGGGGCATGTTTGCCTACAGCAGGATGCCTTTTGGCCTGACCAATGCTGGCGCCACTTTTCAGCGGGCCATGGACCTTGCATTCAAAGGTATGATGGGGAAGGTCATTGTGGTTTATCTGGATGACTTAACTGTGTTCTCTAAACAATGAAATGATCATTGTGATCATTTGGAGCAAGTATTGGCCAGATGTTGAGAGCATGGGATTTCCCTGAACCCGAAAAAGTCTGTTTTTGGAGTCACAGAAGGAAAGTTGCTAGGACATGTTGTTAGCAAAGAAGGAACGAAGATAGATACCAAAAGACTCGTCATATATTAGACATGATGAAAGGGTCACCAACTTTTCGATGGAGTGAAGAAGGGAAGAGGTCGTTCGAAGAAATAAAAGCTTTTGTCGCTCACGCACTAGTCCTGATATGTCCCGATTTCTCCAAGGATTTTATCATGTATAGCTATGCATCTGAGCATACTGTATCTGCCATCTTGATGCAAAAGAATTATGAGAATGTTGAATCCCCAATTGTGTTCATGAGCTCTCCCCTCAAGCCTCACGAATTAAAAATGTCTCAATTGGAAAAGCATGCCTTCGCCATTGTCAAAGCAGTCAAAAACTTCAGGTATTACATTTTAAATTCTCATACAGTGGTGTTGGTCCCTGACACGGTAGTCAAGTCAATTTTAACTCAACAGGAGTTAGGAAGCTTGCGAGGAAATTGGATTGCAAAGGTCCAGGAGTATGATCTAGATATAAAACCAACTAAGTTGGTAAGAGGCAAAGGCTTATGTCAACTTATGGCTGAAAACCAAGGGTCAAAATTTTCTCGGAGGAAAAGATGATTACACCAATGGAGCACAAAGCCAGTTGGAGAAACCCGATTCACTGCCTATGGTCCTATTTGTCGCAACCAGTGACGAGTGGTATTCTGATATTGCTTTATTTCTCACCTACGGTGAATTCCCGACTCACTTTATGCAAAAGGAGAAGCACGCTATAAAGCTCAGAGCAGCCAAATATGTCATCTGGGATGACGGTTTATACAAACACGGGATAGATGGCATCTTCTTGCGATGTGTTGACAAGCCACAGTAGGTGAAGTTACTTGAAAGTTTTCATAATTCGGCCTGTGGGGGCCATTTCTCCTCTTCCGTGATGGCACACAAGATCATCTGGGCTAGGTACTATTGGCCGACGCTTTTCCAAGATACAGCTACCTGGGTAGCAAAGTGTGAGCCTTGCCAGTAGTTCGTCGGCAAGCCCAAGTTGGCTGCTTTTCCCCTCAGGCCGGTCATCATCGACGAACCATTCAAGCAGTGGGGAATTGATTTTATCGGTGCACTCAATCCCCAATCGAGTTCCGGACATAGTTATGTCCTAACAGCAACATATTACTTCACCAAGTGGGTGGAAGCCATACTTGTCAAACATGCCACTTCCGAGGTTGTTTACAGTTTCATCAAAGAAAATATTATTGTCAGGTTTGGCGTTCCAAACAAGATTGTTGCTGATAACGCTTCCAAATTCTCCTCACGAGAAGTTGTTGGTTTTTGCTATGAATACGGAATAACTTTGGCTCACGCCTCAGATTATTACCCTCAGGGAAATGGTTAGGTAGAATACAAGAATAAAACTTAGTAACCATCATACGAAAGCTAGTGGATGAGAATCAACGAATGTGGCACAAGTCCTTATACGATGCTTTGTGGGTAGACCACATTACTCCCAAGAGATCTCTCGGTATGTCACCTTTTCAAGTGTTATATGGCACCGATGCCGAGCTTCCCATTTCCACTAAACTCCCTGCTCTGCGCTTGGCACGAGAAATCGAAGATGAGACTTTCCAAAATTCCCTTGAAAAGAGGATCATGTATCTAGCAGAGCTCGAAGAGAAGAGAGTAAGGGTGGTCAACAAGATCACCGAACATCAAAATCAGGTCAAAAGATTGTTCGATAAAAAATCTAAGCAAAGAAATTTCCAGGTGGGAGACCTCGTCCTTTTGTGGGACAAATGAAGAGAGCCAAAGGGCATGCACAGGAAGTTTTATTCCCTATGGAGAGGGTCTTTCAAGATCAAGCGGCTCAACAGAGAGAGAATAGTTTCTATCTCTCGTTTTGGATGGAACTGAGCTCCCGCTTCCTATAGCGGGCAACATCTGAAAATCTTCCTAAGTAGAGCTTGCTCTCTTCTTTATCTGATTTGCTTCAGTTGTGTGTTTGTTTTTGTCGTGTGTTTGCTTTTGTTGGTTGTGTGTTTCCCTTTCCGGTCTCCCTTGTTTTTGACTCTGTTACCCAATGGATAGGCATGTGAGATCTGGGATTCTCTACCCCTGAGGTTCGCTCAGAGATAGTCCCCAGAAAGAGCCAGTTGTTATCCCGTAAAATTGGCAAGGGAAATTTTACAGATAACCCTACCAAAAAAATTTCTGGTCCCTCGTCAGGGACTCCTTGCGTTTGGAACGTTGCAAAATCCCTTCCCGAGAAATCTAGTTTTCCGAACTTAGCCATTTTTGGTCTTTTTTGGTCAGGCGCACCTAATGTCTATGCAACATGCAGTGTTCATGTGCCCCCTTTAAATCCTTTGGCACACGGTTTAAAGTGTCGACACACATTTTGGTGCACCTTTCTTGCATGCGCCAAGGCGCATGCGCCTTCGTGTCAACAATACTTTTGTTGCGCCGTGTTTTGGTGTGCCAAGGGCGCACATATTTCTGTGTTGACAACACTTTTGGTGCGCCAAAGGCACACATAACTTCGTGTTGGCAAGTGTTTTGGTGTGCCAAAGGGCACGATCATTCCTTTGTCGACACGTGTTTTGGTGCGCCACTTCAAAAGTGGTTGGCGCATTTATTACCACCTCGCCTATATATAGGCACATCCGCCCTGTCATTTTCATCAGCCGAAATCACGTGATTATTCTTTTCCCTCTGCACTGTCAGCGCACCTATCATTCTCGTATCACGTCGTGGACCCAATTTCACCTCTCACATTATATATTCTGGTAAGAGGTCCCTATTGCTCTTATGTTTTTGTTTTGGTTATTGGCTATTTGTTTATAGGGTTGGATGGAATAGAGCTATGAAACCATGGAATCTCCCTTGCTATTTTTTGTTGTCTTCCCCCATGCCCTTCCCCCTCTTTCTAGATCTGTTGGTAAAGGGGACTCTGTCTTGAAAAAATTGCTTGAAACTCTTTGTTTTAGCTTGTTTATCACCCAAGGAACCCTGTAAAAGAAGCTTAAACACATGTAAACCCCTCAGGGAAAAGAATCAAGGCTTGAAAGTAAGACTGTATTTTTTCCTTTGTTGGCGCATCCGCCACCCCTGCAACATGATGTACAGTCACGCCAATGGCGCATCTACCATGGTTGTTGCATAAAAATAGTTGCGCCCTCAAGGCACACTTCCCTTGCTTTCAACACCTGCTTTCCCTGTGCCCTCTTGGCGCACCAAACTCATGTGTAGCATTGTTAAAACTTACGCCATTGGTGCACCCTGCATCCATGCAGCACCAACTTTATTTGCGCCAAGTACAAAACTGTTAATGGCGCAGGTGCATCCATTATTACAACAACATCATGTCATGCAGACCTTCTATGCACCTCGCCAAGTTCCCCATGGCGCATGAAAAAATGATGTTACATGCATTAAACCTATGCCCTTTGGCGCATCCTGTACCCGTGTAACATGAAAAATATCAGTGCCCATTATAAAATGCATATATATGGCGCAGGCGCACTTCTGCTTGCAACAACAAAAATACAACCTACAGTATCCATGCGCCCTACACCCTTTGGCGCTGATTTATCCCTTGCAGCACCCCTTTTCTATGCGCCATACTATTTAACCCTGCAACCTACAGTATTCATGCACCCTACGCCATGAGGCCTTAAAATTGCTAACTCTTCCTTCTTTCAACGCTTTAATGGAAGATGAAACAACTAATATGAATTTCTTGCGTTGGGTTTCACTTCCTCTTCTTACAGATCAGCAACTGAGTTCAAAGTTACATATGTCAACATCAAGCAAGAGACCTACCAAGTCTAAAGGCAAAGCCAAGCTCATAGAGGAAGAAATGAAGTACAAATATCGGAGGGTTAGGATGCAGAATCCCGGGTAGAGTGTGACACGGATATCGAGACTCGAACTTGGTCACATTGATATGGAGGATTTCGGGCCGAACACGAAAGTTCACGGGAAGTCCGTGGATGGAAAAGCGGTGGGCGGTGGACTGCATTTTGCTAGAGGGATCCCAGTTAGTGCTGTGAACAATGAGTTCATGATGGTAGTAGCCCGCTTCTGCAACAAAGACACAAGATGTGTCCAAAATGAGAAGGGCGAGGTTGTGATCAACCTCACTGCCCGACACTTCAAAATAATGCTCGGCATTCCTCACCACCGGCACTTTGTGGCCGTAAGCCAAGAAGATTGCATCAAGGCTTGGGATGATAATGAGGATCAATGTATGTAGTTGATGAATGAGGTATACCTGAAGAACAAGAAGGTCGTGATGAGATGGCCATAAGTCATTCATCACGTGATTTTTCGAGGCCGAGTTATACAATCACGTTCCTGAGTAGAGTATTTGGGCTTCCTGATGCCCACTACTTTCACAAATAAATGCTTGAGATATTTGGAGACGATGAACAAAAATGTGCTAGATCAACACTTTGAGTGGGCAAAGATCATAAGCAGCACCATATCTGAGCAGCTCCAACAACTTACCACAACAGGGAAGTTCTATATGAACTCCTACGTAGTTTATGCTGCTGCCTCAAAAAGAGATTATCCAGCTTTAAAGCGGTGCAAACTTTGGCCCCAAGTTAAAATATATGAATATTATCCGAACTAAAGTGTAAAATAGTATCCCCGGTTTACAAAGATCAACGATGCCTTCTTCTACGACATCATCTACCTTCTCGAGGCTGAACATGACTCACGGTCGTAAGACCAAGAGCATTGTCGCAGCTACTGAGAGAAATGGGGGCCTTGTTCACTCAATTCCCCACCTTCACTTATCGAGGGAAATAAACTTCTTGCGGAACCAACCAAATTACTTGAGATATGCCGGCCCCAAGTTGATCCTGTTCGAGATGTCAAGATAGCTTATAACCTACCATGAGAAGTTCCTAAAGAGAAAGAAGGGTGGAACTCCTTTCCCCCTCAGAGTGGGTAGGTATACTTGTCTCTCTCACCACAAAGCAAAGGATATGTTTGCAGAACTGGAGCTGCTAAGTCTAAAGCACAACTTCCTGGCAAGGCTCAATTTCGACCCAAGGAATTGCCTACCTAGGGCCAAACTCGATCCGATCCACATCCCACAGATCGAGGATATTTATATCAACCTATATCATGAGGTCGAGCTCAGGAGGAAAGACCATTCCCGCTTGGCCTTGGCTGAAATCATCCAGTACGGTGTAGCCATCATCCCAAAAGGTTATCCAACTGTTGATCAAGAAGTTGATCAGGTATATCTTGACACAAATGGGGATGATTAGCCTTTCATTGTGATTGACAGAAACAAAGCACCTCAGACAATACAGGAAAGGGTCAAGGAAACTGGAGAGAAAAGAGAATTGGTGCGAGAATGAATGGTCTCATCTACCTCGGAGTCGATATCACCACATCTCTGTTGGGCAACGCACCTTCCTAGGAAAAACAGCTACCAAAGAGAAAAGGGAAAAGCAAAGAGGGTGACTCAAGCTCCACCCAAGAGGAAGCTCCGAAAGTCCTCCTTCCACTTCACAAGAACGGGTCGTAATCCCGAAAATCTTAGAAGAAGAAGCAGGTAGAAGATGTTCCGATAGGCACATCCACTCGTGGATGTTGCCACTACAGTAACTATTGAGGTCCCTTCTGTCCCTTCTCCTTCTCCTCCTTCCCTCCTCGAGTGACCCAAGAGACCATTCCTTTGGTCGTGTCCTCTCCCCATCTTCTAATGTTCCCCCTTCTTCATCATCCATCTTCTCTTCTCTGCGGAGCTGTCCCCACCATTTCTTCCCTCATCTCTCTCGCTCCCTTCCATTCCTATGTCTACCTCCCCTGTGGTATCCCTTCCTCCCGTGATCACTTTCTCGCTTCCCTCTCAATGCCGCCTCCAAGTGTCTCCATGTGTTTTCCTTCTACTACTGCACTGCTCCCTTTTCTATTTCTCGGTCCTTCACCCATAATTCTAGCCTGGATCTCCCAAAGACCTGAGTCAACAAAGAGGAAAGTTCCCATCACCCCGATGGACTTCTCCATCATCCCATCAAAAGGGATCAAGAAGAAAAAGGCCATAACCAGCTTCTCTCGAGTGCGTCGGGGAGAGAATAATGGAGATAGCATACCCGAATCCCTTAAAGGATAAACAGGATCTGTCTTCGACAGTTACATAGTGACTCAATTCACAATGGGGACATCTTCGAAAGCCTTCAAGGAGAGGCCCTATCCACAGTTCATGCCCTTTGCAAGAAGCTCTAGGAGGCAAAGGAAGAGAAAAGGCTATTAAAGAAGCAAAATAGACATCTTCTCCATGCCGTGCGAAAATGGGTAGTGCACCTCTTACAATTGCCACCGAAACTCCCGAGCCTTTGAGCCAAGATAAGATTAATGAATATGCCAAAATCAGCGAGCAAGGCATGGCGCTTTCTTCTGGAGGAGCCAAATCCTCAAGGAAAGCGAGGATTAATCGCCAAGTTCACCAGTTTATACCGAATATCAATCGGGTGAACAGAGAACTCTAGGCTATAAGCAGGACCCATGTCCGAAGAGCTGGATCATTCCAGGATGCAAAGCATGAGACCTTTCAAAAATGTTCGATTTGTTCGGGTTGAAGATCTGGTCAAGTTTGGCATCTTTGGACACCCCAGAGCCCTCAACAAAATCCTTTCTACTCTGGATTATCGAGTTGATCAGCTGGAGTTCGTCCTGGAGAAGATCAACAAAGTAAAGGAAGAAGCCCCGATGCAATGCATCAAATGGAGCAGATTGTCTTGAGAATGTCTCCGAAGCTTGCTCACTCCTTCTTTCACCTTAAGAAAGGTTGAGGAAACTATTCAGATCTTCAAGGAGATCGTTTCACAAGGGCTGGGACCAGAGGTCACTTTCAACGCCGAATCCATCAACAACCTGTTGGCTTGTCGTGACTTCATTGGGTACCTGATAGAGGTAGAAAACGATTATTCCAAACTCCTAGAAAATATCACAGATGAGTGGGAGACTTGTGAAGCTATCAGTGATCGACACAAGGATCCTTCCCAGGATCAACTTCAACCCATGATTAGCAAGTTCATGGAATACCGTGCCTAGTTCCACATCTCGTCGCCTGAGCAGCAAAGCAAAAGCAGGATACCCCCTTTCAGCCGTGGGATGACGATGAATAGTTTCCTTCTTCCTGACTTTCTCCTTGTAAATTATCTAAAGTGTGTTGACACAAACGATGAAATCATCCATGTTGCACCATGGGATGATGTCATCCACAAAGTTGTCAAAAAGTCAACAAATGACTTTGGAATCTCTTGTAAGATATTTTTGTAATTAAGTGGTTGGTTTGCTTTTGTCTTCTTTTCTTCTCTCCTTCTATATATACTTGAATACTTTTTGTATGAACAAGGTGTGGATATTTTTTAGATGAAAAATAGAAGTGGGAAGAAAAGGATTTTTACTTTTTGTAACAAAAGAAAATATTAATACAAATATTAAGACTTTGTGCTGAATATGTGTGTTATGGGCATCTGATCTTTCTTATGTCAGATCTATGCATTTATTCTGTTGGATCTATCTCTACTTTTTGTCATTTATTCATCAGTATTGCTTTATTCGTTTATGCAAGTAGGTTTGGCTCTGTTTACTACCAATCCCAAAACATAAACCCTCTGACCTTTCTACTTTGGAATTCATTTCTTTTCTCCCTTCGTCCTGATCTCTCTTCATCCTCTCTTCCATTCCTTTCTTTTCGCAGTTGGAAACACCCCTACTGGGATGAGATCCCAAACCCCGAAGGAAGAATATTGTGAGACTTACACAGATTCCTACTGGTAGAATAGCAATAAACCAGTTTCGCTTTGCTGACTCAAAGAGGGCCTATGCCCTGCACACTGTTAGCTCATCTATCCATATATCTGCCCAAGTGATGATTTTCAAACCAACACTCCTCTTATTGGAGCGGGGATGAAACTGATTTTTTAACATTAGAAAAATAGAGCTAAAAACTCTAAGTCCTCCATCGGGCCACTCCTCTTTTTAAAAAAATTTAGGACGCATGTCCACTCCCCGATTAGCGGTCAAGCATGGCCTGTTCCAGGACATTTTTACTTTAAAATTTTTGCAAAATAAAGTCAAAATCCTCTAAGGAAATCCAACCACCCGCCAATCCTTGACCAATGAGAAGCCGCCATGTAGGAAAATTTGAAAAAAACATAGTTTTGGGCCGAAAAATGCCCCTTTTGCCAAAAAGGAAAAAATCTTTAGTTATAACATTTCCCCGCTTCTCCTTAGCCAATTAGAAGCTGCCACGTACCCTCCAACTTCTCAAAGCAATAGTTTGATAGCCAAAACCACTCGCCTAATTGTCAAAAACATAGAATTCTCCGAGGCATGCCCAAATTTTGATTTTTTCACCAAGGATGGAATTTTTTTGAATTGGAACCAAACAAAACATGATTCTGAGTATTTCTCAACCATGGGGATGGATTTTAAAATGCATATGAGTAAAAATGACCAATTTTATCCTTCCACAATAAGGAAAATGGGAAAAATAACACTCATAGATTTGAAGAATTTAGGGCACAGAAAATGGCATACTTGGGTATTTCTTCATAAATCGTGCATGGAAAATGATTTTCAAATGGACTATGGCATGGAAACAAAGGAAATAACTTCATCTCACCCATTCAAATTGTAAAAATGTTTTAGGAAATGCAGAGTGAAAGGAAAATTAAGGCAAAGGAAATGTAAGATCAAAATGGACACCAATAGGGTGTACAAAGTCAAAGAGGAAGGAAGCAAGAAACTATACAAGTCCCGGTTGATGGTCAAGGGATTTGCACGAGAAAAAAGGTATAGATTTTGATGATATTTTTTCTCCTATAGTTAAAATGACTTCTATTAGAACTACTCTTGGAATAGTTGGAGTAGATACTTGCACTTAGAATAACTTGATGGACATACTTGCATTTCTCCATGGTTATTTGGAGGAGGATCCATATATGCAGCAGCCGAGAGGGATATGAGGTCAAAGGTAAAGAGGATATGGTGTGCAAACGAAGAAGAGCTTGTATGGATTGAAAAAGATCCACGTCAATGGTATAAGAAATTTGATAGATTTATGATTGAGCAAGGTTATATTAGATGTCATTCGACGATTGTGTGTATACTGAATAAATTTGTGGATGGAAGTTATATTATACCGTGTCTTTATGTGAATGACATGTTGGTTATAGGAAAAAATGCAAGAAGTAATAGTACTCAAGAAGCAACTAAGTGAATCCTTTGTTATGAAGGATTTGGGAGCAGCCAAAAAAATCCTTGGTATGAGGATATCTTGGGATAGGAAAGAAAAGAAGTTGACTTTATCTCAGGAAGAGTACATTAAGAAGGTCTTGGAAAGGTTTAATATGCAGGATGCTAAACCGGTTGGGACTCCTTTGTAACATTTCAAGTCATCAAAGGAGAAGTGTCCTAAGACAGAGAAGGAGAGAAACCATATGTCCAAGGTACCTTACTCATCAATGGTTGGTAGTTTTATGTATGTCATGGTATGCACTAGACCTGATATTTCCCATGTAGTGGGAGAGGTGAGTAGATTTATGAGTGATCTAGGTAGAGATCATTAACAGGAAGTAAAGTGGATCCTTTGGTATTTGAGAGGGACCATGGGGATAGTTTTGTGCTATAGTGGATCAGACACCACTTTGAGTGGTTATGTAGATTCATATATGGCTAGAGATGTAGACAGCAGGAGGAGCATGATAGGTTATGTTTACATTGTAGGTGGGATAATAGTGTGCTAGATTTCACAACTACAAAAGTTGGTGGCTTTGTCAACCATGGAGGCTGAGTATGTTGTTGCCATAGAGGCAAGAAAATAAATTATTTGGTTACAGAAATTGCTTGAGGAGTTGGGGCATAAGCAAGAGGAAGGAAATTTGCATAGTGATAGTCAGAGTGTTATACACCTAGCTAAGAACTCTACTTTCCACTCTAGGATGAAGCATATATAGTTAAGGAACCATTTCATCAAGATAGCTTTGGAGGAAGAGAAGTTGAAGATGGAAAAGTTTCATACTAGTTAGAATATTGCAGACATGATGAGCAAGGTGGTCATAAAAGAAAAAATAAAGACGTGTTCGATTTGGTTAGTCTTCATGTTAACTAGTGAAGGGTTAGAAACCTTTTTCAAAGGAAAACTAGTCTCAAGTGGGAGATTGTTAGGTTGTGGAGCCTATTTTCATGTTTTAAAGTGTTAAATACTGTACACTAAGAGTAATGTAAACTTTCCACATTTTTCTCACTTTGGGGTTCGGAGTGCAGCCCCTGAGAAAATTTTTATGGCCTTTAAACGTGCTCGATATACCGAGAAACATGCTTTTCTCATATGGGTGGGATTTTTGACCCATAGGTTTATGGGATGGTTTTGGCCTATGGTTTTGATACCCATAGTTTTGTAAAACTACTTAAACAGTTTTCTACTTATGTGGTTTTGTGCATATGGTAGGTATAATGTAACATTGCAAATGTGTGAATTCAGTGTGAATTCTATAGAGTTTGTTGAGCATGGATCCAAAGAGATATGGGTATTGTATTGAGAGAGCGGTGCCTTGTAACAAAATCTGAGAAAGTGATTCTTGGTGGATGTAGCCCAAATTGGGTGAACCACATAAAATACTTTCTCTTTGTGTTGTGTTATTTTATTTTGCACTTTTATTTGATATCTCGTAATATTTTCTACATAGTAGTTTCTCTGCATGTTGCGATTCTGTGAGGGATTGTTTTGAATAGTTTATCCCTTAATTCCTAACAAAGAGAATAGGAGTGTAGACACCTAAAATATGCTTACACTTAACATTTCCTCTAATTCAATCAATTAACAATACTTCGTTAATTCCCCATTCTTCACTCCATTCTCGGATGCCCATTTACGACACCTTCTTGGTCGTATTCCTCCTATAATCATCTAATTTGGTTAATATCTCTCTTATTAGCTAAAAATTCCTCCTTTCGACCATTTATAACCTCCATATTTCTCTCTAGACCAATTCTATTAGCTTCATAGGCTATCTATCGGTCGGAATTGATTAACTGGACCCCTCCCAACTCTCTATGAGTCTCTAATCACTTGCTAATCAAGTTTAACTAGCCTAATCCTAGCTTAACTAAGCCTAAAGCATGTTTATCCTAATCTAATCTAAAAGTGATTTTTGAGCTTTAGTCCCACATGCACCCAAATTCCAAACTCTTCCATTTGGAAAACTATAAATGCAAGGCTAAGCCTACCTATTCAACATACCACTTTACATACAACTTTACTCACAAGTCCTCTCTCAAGCATTTTGGAAAGGCATTAGAAACCATTTGTGATAGCTTTAAGCTATAGAACATTTGGATCTTGGCCATACTCCATTGTTAAGATCTCCCCCATCTTGCATCCATCCACTCCATTAAAGCAAACAACAAATCACACAATTTGATTGCTTAGGATCTATACTAGGTTCACTTTCATTAAGATTTCATAAAGTAGAGTAGTATGTATGTTAGTTTTGATTTTTTTCAAATTTATAATGCTTTTATGTTAGTTTTTCTTGTTTATCTCTAATATGATGGTGCATGGTTGAGTTTAGGAAAGCTTTGAGGTTATGTAACCTCTTTCCATAGCTTTTTCAACTCTTGCTTATACACATTTGGCACGCCAATATCATCATATCATCCCATCCATAGACATCTACAATATCACATGAGTAATACATTTGATATCATCTAAGGATCTATCATCTACAAAGAAAAACACGTGTATACATCAAATGTCAAGATAACATACATGCAAGTGTTGAATCAAATAACATCCAAAGTACATCCATAAGTACTAAATCAAATCAAACAAAATGTACATCATCTCATAAACACATGTCTCGATCCAAAAGGTAATCATCTATATATACATGTGTGTCATATACATCTATATCATAAAAATGGTATACATGAGTGCTATATATCAAGAAGCCTTCATCAGAGCGTACATCAAAAGTGCCTTCATCTGAGGCATACAAAAGAAAAGGTCTATACATCACTCATAAGTACAACTGCCTTCATCAGAGGCGTATATCAAAGAATGATATGAACAAAAGAATAATCTGTACACATAAGTGCTATACATAAAAAATGGTACTATGTGCCTTCATCAAGAGGCCAACAACAAAACTGAATATAAAGTACATCAGGGCTGACTCGAGCCCTCTAAAGGACTGATTGGTCTACCTCGTGGGGGAACATGGCATGTCCTCAGCTAGATCCGGTAGGTGGCCCTCGCGGCTACTCAACTAAAGCCTGAGGTCTCTCTAATCTCTCTCGATCTCTCCGATATATCTAACTTGCTAGATCTGCTAACTATAGGAAGGAGCCCCGAGCTCGATTTGGAACTGCCTCATGGTATAAGGTCCTATAGTAGGAGGCTCGGCCCTCTGTGGTGGCCGATCTTGGATAACCTATGGTGTAACAACCATCCCATCTGTGCATCTCGTATGATGCTATCTCTATTTTGGCCCTAGCTAGATTTTCCTTCCCAACAACCCGCTCTGCCTTGAGCCTATCCCGCTCTATAACAATAGGATGGAACTTTACCTATAGCTACTTGGTGAAGAATCATAACCTAGGCCATCTGGGCTACCATGTTGTATTTGCAGAAATGTGTGACCCCATTGCCAATCTAGTATAGGGCCTGGTCCCGCACTTTGCCATCACAGAAATCACTTGTGCGCAGGACTCTTCCCGCTCTCCTATCAAATACCCTACATGAGATCGAGCTTGATATCACTCGGTTGTCATCTCTCAGTAACTATTGTTGTGAGTGCAGCTATCTCGTGCTTGGTCGTAAGGCACTGCACTGTGGCTATATCAAAGCCTAGGTCTGTGTAGGTGCCTCCACCTATGCCTCTCCCTATATCTATGGTTGTGTAGGTGCCTCCACATGTGCCTTTTCCCGTATATCCCCCCAGTAGGTCACTTGTGCCTCGGGATGTCTCGAGTATCTACTCATAAATGTGTTCTCGAGTCCTGGGACCTGAGCGGCCCTAGCACATGTGCTACATCCTCGCCCATCATGGAGATGCCCATCAAAAGGATCATCTAGCTTGCGGCCTCCTACATCACCCCCTCGTCACTACCATAAGGAAGCTCGGGAGGTTCTCTAACTCCTATTGTCCATGCTACCTCTAGGATTGTCAGAGACGTGGTAAAACTATGGTGTACCACTCTTAGTAGTTGATGGTTGTGCTCGGATCCCTAATATTTTGGGCTAGATCCCATGGCTGCAGAGCCATCTATAGAAATCTCACTCTCACACATGCCACTTATATGTGTGGCCCAAAATCCTGACATTCACGATCGTGACATACGTACCACATGTTAGGATGTGGTACTCCCTGTATGTGGCCTAACCGCCGCTAGTATCATCACAACTCAGTATAACTTAATGATGTATCACCGACTACCTATGATAAAGTAATCAAATGCATAGATGTTGAGCTCTACTACATCCTCAGCCCATTGAATGTGCCTATATGGCCTCCATGTAACATCCCTGTCTAGCAGCTCATCGAAATCATGTCCATAGGGTAAACACACCTGAAGTGATCTTGTGGATCCCCACTAACTGGGGCCCATGCCATGAAGGTCGGATCCTCTGGGAGATGGACACATAATGCACCTAAGGGGCACCTAATCACTATGTGGTCCCAAGACCAGATCTGTAATAATGAAGCCGGCCCCACCATCTTCTGACGGTGGTATGTAATCACATGCAAATCCCAGTATAAATGTGCTAGTATGCACCGCCCTAGCAATAGCAATCCCTACTTGAAGATCTGGTGTACTAATGGCATCGGTCCCATCAAAATGATGTCCCCATCTTATCTATGAGCAAAAACCCACTGATAAGACACATAACATAGAGTGGACCCCGATGTAATGAACAATCCGCTATACACTCATGCATGGCAACTGTCATACCCTCATGGGGTATCTCCTCTCGATTGAATAGGTCACTCAGCCCTGAGGTGAGGAGTTTGCGGTCACTAGTGTACTCAATCAATGTGCCTATAATAGGCACATGCAAGATCCTCCATACATCCTCTAAGGTAACTGTCATCTCCCCTATCGGGAGCCGGAAGCACTGGTTCTCGTTGTGCCACCACTCGATTAAGGTGGGAGTCTGTGGTCTAGGGTGATCGAAGGCATCCGGGAGACAAGGCCTAGGCCTATTTCCTCTAGAAGTACACTCATCAAGTGTCGATCATGCCAATGCATGCTCCTCTAACTCCATGATGAGGGTGTGATTCTCTCACGTTTGTAGCACGGAAAGTGTCTTTGCACAAGTCAATCAAAAATTTAGCTTCTAGCAAATTCTTCTAAGTCCTACCTATCCCTTTTGTTTAGATTCACCCAAACATCTAGATTTTTCTTCTAAATGTCATTTCTTTGGCATTTTCCAAGTCATTCTTCTACTCTAACGTGCCTACATGCCCATTTGGGTTTGTGCGCCATTGTTTTTGCATGCGCATGTGCACACAAGCGTCTCATTGACACATGTGCCATTACATGACGTGTGTGCCATTGTTTCCACACTTGCGCTAATGTGCATGTACAAGGTGATGTGTGCACCACTATTTGCTGCCGCTTGCGTTAGTGCGCAGTGTGCAGAGAGTGTGTGGCGCCATCAAATTGGCACTTGCGTGTGTGCGCATGTACCTAAGGGCATGTGCATGTGTAAAGTATTTATTTTTGTGTGTATGCACGTGCATGCATACGCTCTAAGGGAACTGTGTCAAGCACATGACACCTATGCCCCCACGCATGTGCCCCGTACATGCACCCCGCACATGCGCACCTATGCTAACCTAACCTAATTACTATGTTTTTACCATTAATACATGCATCAATACTCATGCAGACTTGATCAAGACCTACAACATGATCGGTGAGAGTAATGTCGTAGGTACTCGCGAACTCGATCAAGCACCTATGCTAACTTGAGTCCATCGTCAACATGTCGTAGGTACTCACCGATCAGCACATCCCCAATGTGCTCACACTCTCACCATCATCCTCATTGCTATCGGGGGCCCACGGTAAAAATCTAGCAGAGATCGATAACAAATGATTTGGTTACGGTGATTTACCCCACCTCAAGAGGGGTATATTAACTCGTTTTCACTTGTCGTGATGCCTGGAAGCTCGTGGTGATCTCCAGGATCACTCTAATTCTTCTTCTATCCACCGTGAATGATTATTTTATTTTAAAATGATTATTTTTCTCTCCTTTTTCATCGTACTTGGGCATTTTTGTCACCCGGTACCCCTTTCTTCTCCCTAGGGCATTTTTCTTGCTCCTAGGTGATTTTCTTCCTCTCCACACTACATCGATAAATTTTTTCACTAAATAATTATTTTGTTAAATTTTTCATCCAGCAGGGGCATTATTTGTCGCTTTGCTCTCTCTTTCTTCCCTCGGGCATTTTCCTTACGTCTAGGCACTTCACTTCAATTCTTCTACTTTCTTCTACGCATTCACCATCCACCAAAAATTGAGAAAACAAAAACAAAAACAATATATATCCATATCAAAATCCAAAAACAAAGCAAAAATCCCTACAAAAATCCTAAAAATTGTAAAAATCTACAAAAATAGGTAAACTTGCTTATTGTAGCTGAAACTTGTGTCCAACGCATGGTATTCTTTCCATATCCTGTTACCTTGTGCTACCTTGTGGATCATCAGATTCACAAAACATCACAAAGCTAGTTGCTTGCTTCGTCTGTACTCTGGGGCACATTTGGTTGTCTTGGTGTTGTTTTGTTGCACACAAAGCTTTCTCCCTAGACCTCGTGTCCATCATCATTTCCCCTTGCATGTATCCTTGCTTGGGGCATCATTTTTAACCCTTGTCGTCAATCATGAACATGTGGATATCTTCAGCTTGATTAACAAAACATTTGTACAACTGTCTTGACCGTTGTTGGTTGGAATATGTGTGTTGGTACTTGTTTTCCCTGTTAAATGAGTTTGTTTTCCTTCTCGTATTGCATTGCATTCTGTATGTTGCATTGAGTTGGTACTTTGAGCAATGGACAATTGTTTGTAGTTTGGCTTTTCATGTCATTCTACTTTTGTCATATGCTTACACTTTTAATAAGGACCGATGAGGTAGTTCTTTTGGCAATATGATGACACGAGAATTTGTTCTAAGGTAGAGGCTGAGGCTATTTCTTCTCCCTCTTTCTTCGCGTTCTTCTACATCACATTCCTACTAACATTATTCTTCCAATTCACCCGAATTCTACCCCTCTCTATTATTCTATTCATTTCTCACCTTTTTCGATCATCGATCGTCTTCTATCATCACCCCATCGACACTCGAGGGGCATCTCTCCCTCCTACTAATTTTTCTTCCACTCCCTCAAAATTTCACCCATCTAATATCTTTGAAGTGACGTTATTTATGTCACCCCAAAGAGGGGCAAATGTAGACACCTATAATTACGCCCGAGCAATTTAAATACTTAAATTGTGCTAATTATCTCCTTTCCCACAAATTGACAACATATCATCAATAGCGCTCATCTTCTCTTCCATTGTCATTAATTGATTACATTACACTAATTAATTAAGTCACCTATCCAACACATACCCTAATTAACGACCCTTTGTTAATCAACACCTTCTATCTAGTCTAATTAATTATTATTAATTAATTAGCCTCCCTTCTCATTAAATCAATAAATCACTATTTAATTGATTTAATCATCTTCTATAGTATAAATCACACTAGCATCCATCTAAAATCTTATAAAAGCTTTCACATCTATTAATTAATCATCTTGATTAAATAATACACCCCCTTTATCCACATGAGTCACTAAAGGACAAGCTAAACCCTCCTAAATTTAACTCAACCCCATCTAAACTCCCCTTATCCATAACTAACTCTACATCTCTTTTATCCCATATTCAAGAGGATGTGTTGAATCCTTTATCCTTTAGGATATATAAAGAACCCTCCTCCTACTTCTACACCTACACCTAAATCTCTCAAGAGACAAAAGAAAGCACATAGTTTTATACTAATAGCCTTTTGTTATTCTTGAGCCCTCCATCATCCATCTTGAAGAGCTAAGCCTCACACCCAAGCATCCTTGAAGGATCAAGCAAGCAATATTGTTGATTTCCATTGGACTACATAGGTCCATTTGATTTAATTAGGCAATTTAGAAGAATAGAGTTCATGATTTGCATTATGTTTTGATTTCATTATTTCAAAGTTATAATGCTAAGTGTAGGCCTTGTTCATTTCTTCATCTTGATGGTACTATTTCTTGTTTCTAGCTAGGTTAGGGAACTATTTTAGGTGGAAGTTTCTTGCTTTCAATCTAGCCTAGGTAAAAGAATACATGTACACAAGGAGCATGGAACATGTGGAGATGCACAGAGACCCAAAAAAATTGGCAGCCTTAAAAATGAACTCCTTAGCCCCAAAATAACTTAAAATATAACAAAATCCAAAAAATTAAGTTGTTACTAAAATAGAAGAAGGGTTATTTTAGAAAAGTTCCTGAGAGGGACCCACTTGTAATGCAATGGTTTATTTCACCTTTGGGAAGTTGGGATCCTTAGGTTGAATGTTTTTTGAATAGAGCTAATAATTAGTTTAAATTAAAAGTTGACTGGATTGGTCTTTGATAGATGTGACCTCTTTGATCACCAATCGATTGGGGAAAATCCAAGCTTTCTACTTTCATTTTTTCATATAAAGGATCCATGAAATCCCCATTGTCCACCTAGACCTTCAAGAATATATACAATGTTATACATGGATTCTTAGTCTAGATTCAAGCAAGGGTAATCTTTCCTTATTATATCTATCTTTGTAGACACCAAATTTGGGTCACACTCCCTTAGTCCCCTTTCAATCAGTTAACATAACGTGTTCACCTAACCATGACCCCTTTACCCCACATTCATATTAATTTAATTACTTAAAATTAAATTAATACCCATCCTCACATTATTTATTAATTTAATTACTTTAATTAAATTAATTTACACCTCACCTAGCCACATCACCTAGACACCTCAACATGGACTTATTCTTAGTCTATTAATTAATTAAGACTCATTCTTTACTTATCTTAACTAACTAGGACCTAGTATAGCCATAATAAGTAGATCCCTATTTATTTTCCAACAACATTACCACTTATCTAAGCACTAACCATCGGCAAGACCCGACTAACTAGCAGAGCACACCAAAAATATCCAGGATATGCTATTTTTGGTAAACCTAGGATATCCCGCCTTAACCGATGTCGGTTAACCCTCAACCAACGTTGGTCACCTTGACCATCATCGGTCACCATATATACAATTTGGCAACCTTTTTCCTGGGTTGGTCATTTTTCATTCAGGATCTCATTCTTCTAGAGACTTGGAGCACTCAAATTTCTTTAGCACTCAGGAAAAAGAAGACACACAAGAGAACTACCAACATCGGTCACCATTCATCATCCTCATCATGATCACAGATTCACAAAGAGAGACACAGAGGTCTAAATTTCTGCAACATTAATACAACAAATATTCTCTCTAGATCTCTACTATCACCATCTTCATCACCTATGTCCTCCAATCTATTTTCTAGTAAGTATTTAACATCTCTACACTAAATCTCTAGTTTCCTTGTGTAGATTTATTTATTCATCTTTGTAGTCTATTTCTCTCCACACCCATATACTTCCTTCCATCAACCCATCACCTGATCATACCTGGACTTTTCACCCATTTTCACCCTCTATGAATCATTTCTAAGTCTTCAGAACCATTTTACGATCCCACCCTCACCATTTCAAACATATGTGCAAATACAGGGAGTATGGAAAACCAATTCTAAGAACTTTCAGCTAATTTCCTCTACTAACGCCAGTTAGCCAATCGACATTGGTCACTCTTCCTAACCAGAATTGGTCAGTCATCCAACACTGGTTACTGTGTCTGAAAACATAGCTTAGACCAACGAGCCAATACCAAATTCCCAATAGCCTTGAATTATTTCTAATCCTTATCAAACCTTACTCGGAGCCTGCATGCACCTATAACTCAACACCAACTAATCAACCCTATCGTTTTGACCTTAAAACCTTTTGCATGACCTTTCTTATTGTTTTATATGAGATACCTTAATCATTTCAATTCCAATAGGATCTTTACTTCATGTAGTATTTATCTAGCATTAATATTATTATATAAAAGTGGATTGACATCCTATTCAGAAGTATCACGCTTCCTAGATGTAGCTTAGCATTAAGAAGTCCACTCATTTTTTTAACTCTATTTGTTGGTATTGTTTTGTATCTACGATATTTCCTCCTAGACAAAAAAGAGCTATCACATCTACTCTAATATGGAAGTCATCTATGTGCACATTCGATCTTTAATCGATATTACAACAGTATTCCTCCTTGCCTTATACCCTTATTTGTTTCATTAATCGCTAATAATGCTGGTGAAACAATCTCATCACTACAATCGTCAATCCAAACACCCTCAATCTCGGGAACATAAAAATTATGATGTTCTAAGGTTCTTCAATACTCCTCAATAATCGAAGACAAGCCTTAGATGAAAATAATGTATAGTTAATCCTACCATCCTCATGGAAAATACTTCTACTTGATTACCAAAATGAATATGTATCGTCTAATTGAATCAGTTATGAATTCCTCCATTATGTTAGATTTTATGAAACTCGTGAAGATCCATAAATTTTCTCACTAACTCCATAAAAATCTACTTATCACTTGAAAACCTTGGCAATAGATATAAATAATCTTAAAATCCTCCATCTCGAAGGTAGGTTAATGTTGGCAACTAGAGGAAGATACACTCCCGTTGAGATACATCATTCCATGTTGCATTAGTACACTAGGACATGGAGAGATATTTATCTGTAGTCACAAAATCATTCCCTTTAGACATTTATTTATCCCGGTCTCATACTACTATTTATAAGGTTCTTGATTGATGAAAGTACTAATTAACTTCCATATTTTATCCATCTTATTGTTTATAATGTCATTACCACCTATTTTCATCCACATGCTCACTGTTTAGTCATTTCCCATTATTTTAGCCTTATTCAGGGTGCCTGTGTCGATCTTGGGAACCCATGGGTGCCTTGGTCCCACCTAGAGTTCCCGATCATTTTTAACTTTCCCACCACTTTTGGGATCTTTCTAGTTGTTTGAATATTTATCTTTCTTGTGGTCGGCATTTTAGGGGTTAACTAGGGAATTAGAGAAAGAGAACCATATAAATATAAATTTAGGAGACCATAATGAGGGACCTAGCATCACTTACTACTATCACTCCATCTAGATTTACATCCATCGATTATATTAAAGATCATTTGCATTCATATAGGACCATCATCAAGGGCTAGGACATCTACATTACACTTCATAGGTGAAGAGATTCTATTTTATTTCATGAACACATTCTATTACATTTTCTACACATAGTTATTACTCGCTACTTCACAAAGTGACTGCACAAGAGAAACCAAGGGCATGTTCACATACATTTGTAAATATAAATACATCGAGTATGAGACTTAGTGTAGCGCTCAATTAGTAAATCCACCATTATGGCCATGGAGGAAAGTATGACCCCTTCATTTGTGTTAGGAAATAAGAGATAAAATATGTGGAATAATCCCTTACGTAATCGCAACAAGAGTAGAAACTAATATGCGTAAAAATATTACAGATCTCAAATAAAAGTGCGGAATAAATAACACAACATAGAGAGACAAGATTTAACGTGGTTCACCCAATTTGGGCTACATCTACCAAGAATCACTTGCTCGATTTTATTATAAGCCTCCACTCTCTTAATACAATACCCGATCCATTTGGAGCTATGATCAAAAACTCTATAGAACTCACACCTAAATTTAAAACAAATCTATAATACATTTGTTTGTTTATCTATCATATGCATAAGACCATATAAATAGAAAATTGCTTAAGTAGTTTGATACAAAACCGTGGGTATCAAAACAATGGGCAAAAACCAAAACCGTCCCATAAACCTATGGGTAGCCGAAGAGGGAGTTTTACAAAACAATGGGTACCGAAAAACCATGGGCCCAAAAACAGCCCATAACGGTTACCCATTACCCATGGGTTAATAAACCACCCATGAAAATTTGCTTCGGGGGCTTCACCCCCGAACCCCCCTGACCCACTCACCGGCGAGTGGGACCGCCATAAAAATACCCGAGTGTAACACATAGAAGGTGTACCACACTCTAACATGAAAATAGGCTCCACAAACATAACAATCTCCCACTGAGACTCGATTTCCATTGAGCAAAGCTTCTCAACCCTTCACTATCATCCACAAAGGCCAACCAAAGATGAACATAGCTTTATTTTATCCTCAGTGACCACCTTGGTCATCATGTCTCGTAGGATTATAACTGGTATGAATATTCTCTAACTTCAACTTATCTTCCTCCAAAGCTTTCCTGATGAAGTGATATCTCAAATGTATATGTTTCATCCTAGAGTGGAAAGTAGAGTTCTTAGCTAGGTGTATAGCACTCTGACTATCACTATGTAGCTTACATTCCTCCTGCTTATGCCCCAACTCCTCAAGCAATTGTTGTAACCAAATCATCTCTTTGCTTGCCTCTCTATGGTAGCAACATACTCAACCTCTCGTGGTTGACAAAGCCACCAACTTCTGTAGTTGTGAAATCCAACTGACTTGCTATTCCCACCTATAGTGTAAATATAACTCGTCATACTCCTCCTACTGCTACATCTCCAGCCATGTCTCGAATCTACATAACCACGTAAAGTGGTGTCTCGATCCATCAGTAGCACAAAAATGTCCCCATGGTCCTCTCAAATACCGAAGGATCCACTTTACTTTGCTTGCCAATGCTCTTTACCTCGGATCACTCATAAATCTACTCACAGCCTCCCACCGCATGGGAAATATCGCCTAGTGCACACCATAGCATACATCAAACTACCAACTTTTGATGAGTAAGGTACCTTGGACATCTGGTTTCTTTCTTGCTCTGTCTTGGGACACTGCTCCTTTGATAACTTAAAATGGCCTGCTAAAGGAGTCCCAACCGGTTTAGCATCCTGCATGTTAAACCTATCCAATACCTTCTTAATGTACTCTTCTTGAGATAAAGTAAGCTTCCATTCCTTCCTATCCCGAGTTATCCTCATACCAAGGATTTGTCTGGATGCCCCCAAATCCTTCATATCAAAGGATTCACTTAGTTGTTTCTTGAGTACTTTTATTTCCTACATGTTTTTACCTGCAACCAACATGTCATTAACATACAAACACAGGATAATATAACTTCCATCCTAAAATTTATTTGTATACATGCAATGGTCAGAATGACATCTAATATAACCTTGCTCCATCATGAAGCTATCAAACTTCTTATACCATTAACGTGGAGCTTATTTCAAGCCATATAAGCTCTTCTTCGCCTTACACACCATCTCCTCTTTACCTTTGACCTCATAGTCCTCTAGTTGTTGCATATATAGTTCCTCCTCCAAATCACCATGGAGAAATGTAGTCTTTACATCTAACTGTTCTAAGTGTAAGTCTTCTCGTGCTACTATTCCAAGAACAATTCTAATAGAAGTCATTTTTACTACAGAGAAAAGATCTCATCAAAATATATACCTTGTTTCATGTGCAAACCCTTGACCACCAACCGGGCCTTATATCTTTTTTTTCCTCCTTCATCTTTAACTCTATACACCCACTTGTTCTAAAATTCTCTTTTTCCTTTCGGTAGCTTCACCAAATCCCATGTCTCTGGTTCTCCATGAGAGACTTATGCTCTTCATCCATGGCTTGCTCCCACTTCTTCCGGCATCTACCTGCATTGCTTCATCAAAGCTCTCTACGGCTCTCCACTATCAGTGAGTAATAAATAATAAAGAGAAGGATAAAAACATTCAAGTTATTTTCTTACCCTAGAAGACCTCCTCACTGTAGGAGTTTGGGGTTCTTGTTGAGTCAGTTCCTCGAACCGATTCATGAGTTACTTGTCCATCCGAAAGATCCTCTACCATTGCATATTCTTTCTTGGATTCTTCCTGTTTTCTTGCAATTGTTTTATACATGACTTTCTCATTAAAGACCACATCCCTAGACCGAATGATTTTCTTTTCCTTAATACTCCAACATTTAAATCCAAAGTCATCACCACCATAACCAATGAAAGTACATTTTTCTGATTTAGCCTCTAGCTTGGTCCTATCATCCTTGTCTATATGAACAAACACCTCACATCCAAAGACTCTAAGAAATGAATAATCAACTTTCTTACCATACCAAGTATCCTCAGGTATGCCTCCATCCAAGGCACTTGAGGGTCCTCTGTTTATCAAGTACACAGCTATGCTCACCGCTTCTTCCCAAAAAGAAAGAGGTAGTCCTGCATGTAACCTCATGCTCCTAGCACATTCCATTATTGTTTTGTTCATCCTTTCTCGATACCCCATTCTGCGCATGGGAGTTCCCGAACCATCTTTTACTTGTGGATTCCATTCTTAGAACAATAATCATTAAATTCATTGCTGCAATACTCACCTCCATTATCTCGACCTGAGACATTTTAGCTTAAGACTGTTTCATTTTCTACCAAGGATTTCCATTTAACAAAAGTGTCAAATACATCATATTTTTTTCTAATACAATAAACCCAAACTTTCCTTGTTACATCATCAATAAAAGTAACATAATAACTTGAACCCCTAAAGATGATACCTGAGCTGGCCCCCACACATTAGAATGCACCAGCTCTAACTTACTCTCTTTCTTTGTAGGTCCAACCTTAATAAACCTTACTCGCTTTCCCATATATGCAGTCCTCACAGAACTCCAAACCTGTTTATGTATATCTAGGAAAATTCTTCTTTATGATGTCCATGCCCTTATGGCTCATATGACCGAGCCTATAGTGCCATAATGTTGTATCTACATCTAAAGCCATAAGATTACAATCATTAGTACTATCAATGGATAAATACAAGGTTCCAACCTTCTTACCTCTTGCCACCACAAGAGCACCCTTAGTAACCTTCCAAGAGTCAGCTGTAAATATCACAGTACAACCATCACTTCCCAATTGCCCCATTGATATCAAATTTCTCCTTAATGTAGGCACATGTCTAACATCCTTCAATAGCCATGTATTCCCATTCTGCATCTTAACTTGAATAGAACCTTTTCCAACTATACTTCATAAGGCTCATCATCACCAAGAAAAACATGCCCAAAATCCCCTTGAACATAATCAACAAAATAATGCCTATGTGGAGTAGCATGAAAAGAAGCCCATGAATATAAAACCGAAGATTCAGTAATATTATGTATAGCAAGAATCAAAGCATCCTGACATACACTACCCGATGCCACATTTTCCTCCTTTTTTTATTCTTGTTGTTTCTTCTTGTCCCGAAGCTCCCAACAATCCTTCTTTGCATGCCCAAACTTTCCACAGTTCCAACATACAATCTTGCTCTTGGATTTTGACCTTGCCCGATCTTTCAATTTTCCACGGTTTCCTCTATTCTTTTGTCTCCCTCTAGTTTCCACTGTCAAAGCATTCCCTGAAGTAGAATATTTCCCAGAGCTTTTTCTTCACATTTCCTTGCTTAGAATCACCCCTACAACATCCTCAAACTTCAACTTCAAGTTAGCTGGAACCGAGTTGCTTACCGCCATTACTAGGCTATTCCAACTTTCGGGTAAAGAGCACAGAATTAATAAAGCCCTAACTTCTTCATCAAATTCTATTTTAACCGAAGCTAGCATATTTACAATCGTATTAAAATCATTTAGATGATCTCGCTACTAAAATCATTCTCGACATCTTCATATTAAACAACTTTTTCATTAAAAATATCTTATTAAAGGTAGAGGGTTTTTCATACAACTTCCCTAATGCATCCATCAGTTCTTTTGTAGTCTTTTCCTTTGAAACATTAAATAATACCAAAGATGTAAGACACATCGATCATTCCAAAGTGCCTTCCGATCCAACAAATCCCATTCCACATTTGTCATACTCAAGGGTTTGTTCACCTTCTTAGATAAATAAGTATAAATATCCTTCGATAAAGGTAATCTTCCATCTCGCATCTTCAAAAGACTCAAATTATTCCCTTTGAATTTATCAACTCTAGATCTTCCATCATATGCCATAGCTCCCACTCAAGCTAAAAACTTTCCCGTGATTCAACACTTTAGCAAACCAAACCAGCTCGATACCAATTGTTAGGAAATAAGAGATAAAATATGCAATAATCCTTACGTAATCGCAACAAGAAAAACTAATATGCGTAAAATATTACGATCTCAAATAAAAGTGCAAAATAAATAACACAACACAGAGAGATAATATTTAACGTGGTTCACCCAATTTGGGCTACGTCCACCAAGAATCACTTGCTCAGATTTTATTACAAGCCTCCACTCTCTCAATACAATACCCAGATCCATTTGGAGCTATGCTCAACAAACTCTACAGAATTCACACCCAAATTCAAAACACATCTGCAATACATTTGTTTGTCTATCTATCATATGCATAAGACCATATAAATAGACAATTGCTTAAGTAGTTTGATACAAAACCATGGGTATCAAAACAATGGGCAAAAACCAAAACCATCCCATAAACCTATGGGTAGCCGAAGAGGTGGTTTTACAAAACAATGGGTACCAAAAAACCATGGGCCCAAAAACATCCCATAACGGTTACCCATTACCCATGGGTTAATAAACCACCCATGAAAATTTGTTTGGGGCTTCGCCCCGAATCCCTTTGACCCGCTCACCGAAAGCAGACCGCCGTAAAAATACCCGAGTGTAACACAATAGGTTTACCACACTCTAACATGAAAATAGGCTCCACAAACATGAAAATTTGTATTATTGTTTTTAGGTTTTGATGTTTGTTTTGCTTGTCTTGTGGGTATTTTATTTATCTTGGATTATTTGTGACATTCAACATAGGATAGAAAATTTGATGCAAGACACAATGAGGGTTTTGTACCACCTTTTGACCTTGTAAAAATTAGTTTCGAGATTCTACATAGACCAGGTGCCCATAATTCATTCCGAGAACCCGTGGGTGCCGTAGTTCTCTTCTAGGTTCCCACCCAGCTTAGATCCTCTAGCTCCATCCTTTTTGGGACTCCTGCATAGTCGTTCCTACTCTTGATTTTTCTAGTCACCTATGTAACACCCTACAATAGGCATATGTTATTCAGATGAGTTATTTCCTCTTCCTTCTTACACATTAGGGTTAACATTTCCTTTTTTATATAGTGTTTTTAATTATTTACATTCCTTATTTATCGCATTTATTTACTTTAGTATAACTATTCATAGCTTAGATTAATTCTCCCCGCACTACTTAATTAGTCCATATTTTAGTTAATCATTTTGGTGAAACCGAGTATTTTCACACTTAGGATCCTCATCTTTCTTCTATCATGGGTCATCAAGTTTCTTTATCTAATTTACTTAGGAGATATCCCCATTCTTTGAGATGTGTTACAAAATTTTTTAGATGCCAAGTATTTTGATGAAAATATTCCTCCATATGAATTAAGTTCTATACTTCATTGTCTATTTTTTACCCTAGTCTTAATGATCCTTCATCAAATCAACCACTATTAGACTCAATTCAGGCCTTGAATACATTATTTCAACATAAATTTTCCACCATGGAATCCACAATCATAGGTATTAGATTATAAATTCAACATCTTAAGGATGCTTCTCAATGGCATGCTTGTGCTCCTTAAACATCTTGTATGACATCCATGTCCACTACATGTCATATGATTGAAGCTCAAGACACGCAATTTCCTGTGCCTCTCATTTTTGAGCACAATTCTATGCCACATGACATTTTTCCTCACCTCCTTAATCATAAGTTGATCACTCTACCAAATATGCAACATTATTCTCCTTATCGATTAACAAAATATCATGGTCATCCATACTACAATTACCATCGAATCAATGGACATAGTGACAATGATTTCCATACTTTGCATCACATAATCAATAGTCTTAAGCATCAAGGCCTTATTTCATTTTCTCCACAACATTCTAATACAAATGCTCAATCCCATTGGGCTCCTAAATTTGACTCACCTACATCTAATGAGCATCATGTTAGTGTTACTCAAGCCACTCCTAAGAAGAAACCTCTCACAAGTAGTTCACCCCTACTCCACCATGTTATGCAGCTACTAGTGAGATTTCTAAGGAATTTATAGATGCTTCTCTTATTCATTACATGTTTTATGTTAACAATCACTCTTATGTGCATAATACTTCTTCGCCTAATCGATAAATATTATAGTTCAATCCCATGATTCTCCTATTAATAATGTTGCTTCTTCTCCACTTATTGAGAATCACAAAACCATTTCTCCTACACCTTATTCAAATGGAAAACCACCTCCTAAGAAATCACCTATGGTATTGCCCGTAACACCCGAACTCATTGTTACTTCCTCCTAAGCATACAAGTGTTGATATGTGATTTCTTTGTAAAAAGGATGTGTTCCTTTGATTGAGAAGTCGTGCTTGATATGTATTGTATCCTCTTTGCAGATTGCAGATCTTTGACTGAGTCGGAATATGATTGGACTCTTTTATTTCTTTCATTTTACACCTGAGTTTAATCTGATCTCGGAATGAATTATGGAGTTATCCATCTATAAGACCTAGCCTTGGATCAGTGGAATTGATCCAAGTATTGCTTTAAGTTTATTCGTGATGAATTAAAATTATAGACCTTAAGCAGGTTGCAAGGTCTGGATGCATTGAATAAGCTAGTCCGGAGTATAACTCAGGTTGATCGTGTTAAATGGATTGGTTCCCGATATCGAAATATATCTGGAAGGTCTTGATCGCACCAGGTAATAATTCAGTTACATATAATTCTGTAGCCTAATGGCAGTACAGGAGTGAACCCTGTTCGAGAATGCATGTTGTAGGTTCTTTTTCTGAGCATATGAAATGTTAGACCTAACTGGAATTATTAATATTAGTAACCTAAGACTAAACTTAACCTAGGGGTTAGATTAGTGTTAATCTAACCTAGACCTAGGCTAAGAGCTAATGTTCTAAGTTAGTATCTATGATCTAAGAGGTTAGCCTAGGTGTTATCCTAAATCCTAACCTAAGTTACTAACCTAACTATTGAGCAAGGATTAAGGGGGACCTATGGAGGGGTGCGAACCATGGGCGGCAGTTTCTATGTTATTAAATGTGTGGATAAGCATGAGGGACAGGATTGGTGGAAGTTTTAAAACGGCTAACTTGAGCCGATGTGGCAGGTCGCCAAAGTTGGAAATGGTCCTTAATGTGCTTTTGTCCATCGCCAACTATGGCGGTCGGTGGCAGTGGAGATTGAGCGGGAAAATGGGAGTAAATGCCATTTATGGACTCGGTCTTCGAGCTCGGATTTCATGGGGAAGCATGCAAAATGGAAAGTTAATGGTTTATTGGGTTTTGCATGCGCTCCGGTTTTCCTTCTGTCTGTTCACTGGTTCTTCGCACCAGTCTTCTTGGTGTTGCATGGCAAGTATGAGCGTAACTAGCTCTTTCCTCTGGCAAGGAAAATATATAAGTCATGGAAATAGCAAATTTTTGTTGGTGGCTCTAACTTGGAAAAGAAGGAGAAGGTTCGAGCTCTTTCAGTGGTCTACTTCGAAATTTTGAGCAAATATCCAGGCATGTTAGGCCCTAACCTTTAAAAATCTTGCTTTCTTAGAACAAATCAAGTGATTTCATTAGAACAAATCTGCTCAAATGATTTATGGGTTTAGATGATTTTATGGTAGCTACGGTGATTTTGTTATCGTATCTTCTTGCTTGATTTTTCAAGCTTAACCCTTGATGGGTGTTTGTTGTATTTTGATCTATTGCTCCATTTTATTGTGTTTTACATTCCGGCATAAGTCTGTGAAACGTATGCTTGAAGGGTACTTATCCTTCTCTGTGAGAACCCGTGCATGTTTCCCTTGCTGGGATCAGGCTACAGTAGAAGCTTGTTGTTGATACTTGTTGATTGAGGCTTGTTGTTGATTCTTGTCGGAAAAGATACTGATGAACATTTTGTTCAGTTAATTGGACTTCTTTGTAACTTCTGTCTAGGTTATTAAGGTAGTGGTTACTGAATCTTATTGGGTTTCACTTTGCTATTTAAAGTTATTAGTGAATGGATAACTTGTTGTGTTACAGTGCTTCATTGCGACCGTGCTGAAGTTGTTTTTCACTTGCATTGTGGTTATGGGATGCAACCCATTGATAGTATGCAATATATATATTTATTGTATTCGAAACGACTCTGTAGAATCCATTGAATGATTCGTGTATTATGGACCTCTGTTGAAGCTATATGTATATATATTTGAGTATTGGTAATTTGATTTTGTTGGAGTCCTGAAGGAGTAACAGGTATACGACCTATGTTATTTTGTATGAATTTTTGGTACAGACTCTTGAGTGTACTTACGTTTCCTTTCTGTGCAAGCTTGTGTGAAAATATGGAAGAGGCTCAGTTGGATTCCTTGTTTCAAATTCAGTATTTAGCTTTTGAATAAGCCTGATTTTGAATGGTTACCAATGTTGGCACAGTTAGAATCATTATCTATTATTTATCTTGTATACTGTTACTCGGGTTCAGTTGAACCCTTGACAGGTAACTATAGTATCTGCCTCTATTCAACCTGATTGGTACACTTGTTGTTTTTGGCACTGTTGGATTCCTTGAGTATAGTTAGATATCATGTAACTTGGCTCTGTAAAAGTGGGTTGTGAATACCACACTTCAAACCCTGAATGCGTCTAGATGAGAATACGGTATGTCATGTTTCCTTTCTGATTATTCCAGTTAGATAAGGTGCATGTTGCGGGAATTCTGTGTGATTATCTCGGCATAGTCTTAGGGAAACATCAATTGCTTAATGTCAAGGAGTCTATTGTTGATTGCGATAAAATAGAAGCTCTTTGATTTCGACCTTGGGTCTAAAAGCCTTACAGTGTTTATTAGGGACTAGAAGGGGGCTGTAGGTTGATGTGAGGGATTGTAGTCGTGTTTATGTATTCTTTGTAGCATGACTATCCTGCCTTGAGCTTGACTGAACTAAGAGGCCGTCGACTGCACCTCGACAGGTGATGTGGTGAATATCTTCTTGTTGCCGCTTCATGTGGAAGGTCTTGTGGAGTCTGTTTGGTAGATGGTCATCACTGCTGGCGTGATAGCTACCGTATGCAATTTTTTTTTTTTTGATGTTAACAAAACAAAGGGTCCTTCTTGTGGCTCGTCCGACTTATTCGTATGCATGTAAGGTGAATGTTTTCCATTGGAGCAAATGGTACAACATGAACTTGTTGAAGGGAAATATGAATGACTTGTCTTCTTTCTATTCTGTTATGAAAATATATGTTGATATTTTATCTAACCGTTGGAACTGTTTTTAATATATTGATGGAATCATGATTTGTTATGATATTCCTTTTACTGTTGAATGAAATGATCTGTCTGAAGTTTGCTGTTTTTGGAATTCAGATGGATAGATGATTTGGATACTTTCGTTCTTCTTGATTTCTAATATTTTGATGAAATATTTGGGAAGTATTTAGGACTATTCTGTAACGATAATAGAGTTACCCGTTTGTAGTCATTTTTGTATTACAAAAGCATAGTCTGAAACATGTATACTTGTTTGGTGAAATGATCTCATTTAAACAGGTTGTTTAATGAAAACAGTTGGTGGATTGCAATTGTTTTAAGAGTTAGTGCTTATCATGCTCAGTTCATCGAACTGACCCATGTTGACAATTTTGCAGATGGTTGCCGTAAGTGGTAAAAGCATGCAGATCTGACAGGATGTTCAGATTGTTTAACTTGGTTTTTGATGAATTCAGTTTGATTTTCTTTAAATGTACTATAAGAGGAAAGATGTTCTTCTTCCGTTGAGTATTGTATCCAGTATGCGGAATGCATAAAATGTATTTGATTAATTCTGAAAGGAATGGGAATTGATATTTGTTACTTATGTGTTTGTATTCTTATCTTGATAGTTTGACCTTCTTCGGTTCAAATATCTTGAGAGCATTGTTATTATTGTATATATTTGGAGACTTTTTGTGATTGTCAATATAAGCTTGCAAGAATATGAGACTGAATTCTTATGATTGTTTAGCAGTTCCTGTATGTTCTATCAGAAGCTAAACTGAAATTTAGATCACTGTCTTTCTGAAAGATAGGGTTAAAAATAAACCTAAGTAGAACGCTAAACAAGCTGAATTAAATTATTAATCCCTAGTCTTGATTATGCCAGGACAACATTTAATTGGATTCTTAATCGTTATATCTTGATACTAGTAAGTACGATATAAATTCAGTAATGAGAACTGAAATAAACCAAAAGGGGTTCTGTTGGCAATCTCGTGTGAAGATTATGAGTTATTGTCCAATTTCGTTGATTTAGAATTATGTATATTCTATGAACTCCTTGATGAGACCTTGGTCTTAATAACTTCTCTATGTTGTGAGCTTTATTGAGAAAGGTCATTCTATGATGAGGATTCCAGGGATCGGGAAAGGCTAACCTTAGGGGAACGTCTTTTAATATAATTTAACTCAATGTGCGTAACACTTAATAGTAAGTGGATCTTTTCGAGGTGGATTTAAAGGTTGATGGCACAAGTCAACTGTAGGGCTGTACCTTCGAGAAGATTAGGATCTTCTCGAAGATACAACAATGCAGGTGACTTATGACGACACCCTTTGCATTGATCGCTAAGATTTACACCTTTAACTCGAACAAGTTACTTTGGGACCGATTAGGAATGTGGTCACATTATATGGCTGCCTAGGAGACTCGGGGTATCATGACACACTGGTTTAACTAGGGTTGACCCAGTATGTCATCTTATCCCTAGTCCTCGAGTGCATCCATATAACGTTGTCACCTTACTAATCCGTTCCCGAGTGATTAACCTTGGGATAGGAGGGACTGACAGAAGTCGGTATAAGACATTCTACATAACATAAGAATGGGGTGAAGGACGTATTCCAGATTGACGAGTATGCCGTTAAGGAATACGAGACATAAGCAGTATGTTTCAAATCTTTGGCCAAAGTATCGCAAGCTGCTGATTGCGTTGTCCTGAGTCACCTGGTCTAAGGGATGAGATGCCGATGAATAATGGTAACAGTTATTCAGTTAGGTTCCTTGGACAGAGCATTCTGAATCCCAGAATAGGGAAGAGAACCAAAAGAGTGACGTGTTAAATAAAAACGCCAACTCTTATTACTCATGAATAGATCGGTAGATTACCGAGTCATGGAATGAATAGATTGAGGTACTCCAAGTCATTACAAATGCATATGGTTATCTCATATGAATGGTTATTTGATTTTTGAGTTCTAAATTATGTATTTAGAACTAGGAAGCATTTATCAAAAAAAAAAAAAATTGACTTGTTCTAATGTGTAAAATGAGGATGTTACATTGCCAAGTCAAAAAGTCAACCACGCCTTGAAATTATTTCACAAATCCTTCCTACTACGTCATCTACTACATTACCAAGTTAACCTAAGCAGGATCCTTTAAGACTTAATGAAACTTGTCTTCCCCTCAAATCTAGGCTCCAACGAATTAATCTTATCCCAACATCTAATCCTTTTCCTAGTGTTTATGATATATATCAGCTTTCACCACCACCATGCAAGATTCTGCCATTATCTCCTACTGTTAACCTTGTAATGCTATCACCTATTATCAATCTGTACATATATTGATGAATGGCACCCATATATAACTTACTATGGTGATGAGCCATCAAATGATCACACTCCTACATCACTTCAGTGGTCTTATCACTTTTGTTAAGGCAACCACTCCTTACATTGATCCATTTATCGTATTTTTAATAGATCTTCATTTTTACACACTTGGGAACATAACACTTCACATTTCCCCACTTCGTCTTAAGATGGTAAACTAATCATATTTTGCATACTTACACTAATTCATATCTTCACATTAGGCATAATATTCATACATTCTATTGTCATTACCCGATGGCATACTCTTGTGCTTCGGTTCACACTTGACTATTGAGGGATTACTACTACACTGAACCTCACACACTGCACTCTAGGCATAATACATTGCATTTCATCACACATCATGCGTCATACACTATACATTATCATACCCATCATTATTCATATAACATCATATACTATTCATCATATTTTCCATATCACATAGTACATACACTATTAGATTATCTACGTGTATTGCATCACATTCTATACATAGTGTCATTATCTTACACCTAGTGTCACATCCCTTACATCATACACTGCATGACTTCACATCTCACATTTTCTACATACTATACTAGTCTTCATCACATATGAGTCTAGAATTACATTCATCCCTACATACTACATTACTCATCTATCTACATGTTGTACACTATGCATTATACATTACCTTTTATGCATTCTACATACCTACCATCACATTTCATCCACCACATATTTACACATTCTACTCATCACATGGTCATATTTTCCTCATCGCATTTTTCTTCTACACACTACACTCATTGCCCTTATGATGCACTTTAGTTCCTCACCCCATACTTGACTGTTGGGGTTTGACCAATCAAAGGGACCTTAAACTCACCAAATCGTATGAAAACCCTAGGCTAGTGACATATGCTTTAGAATAAATCATCACCTATTCTATCATTTTGTAGTGGTACACACCTTAGGTTACATCACCACTCTCTCCTTACATCTTGTAATGATATACGCTCAGGGATAAATCATTACTTATCTATTCCTCTTATAGTGATATAAGCTTAGGGATAAATAATCACTCATCCATTCATCAATTCGTGATATATGCTTAGGCTATAAGGGTCATATAGGTTTATTCTATATGTCACATTTCATCAATACACACACACACATTCATCATAGCACATTAGAAACAACATACACTCTGACCCTTTCCCGATGATGCACTCTCATTTATAGTTCATTCTTGACTTCTGAGGGGGAAAAAATTAACCTCATAAAGCATACACTTCCATTCACTCGGGGGGCATGTGGCTCCTATCATTCAATCTTGCATTCCATGTCATCCATCCACAACATACTTGCATTGTCTTGTGGGAATTTAGTTTTGTTTACTAGTGTTTTACATGTTCACTTTATTACACATGTTAGATTTATTTCTTATATGTAATTATCTACACCATACACACATGTGCATTCATATCTTATTTTAGTTGTGGTCGCAGATAGAGATCCTTCACATGCAACATGTATTCTTTCCTTCTACCCTTCCTACACTGGTTGTTGGGGGCATCCACATTCATCTCTCATAGGTGTTATTGTTTCATTTTGTACTTAAAAATTTACATTACTTTGTTATTCATGATTTGACATATTGGTTATTTATCTAACATGCTAATGGGTGTTCCATGTGCAGCACTTATTTTTTAGGATTACATCGTTCCATGACTACTTCTTTGTATGTTTCTCTTTACTTTTTTGTACTTGTTTACTTCTTGTTTATGGGATTTTACCTATGCTTTGTGTGCACACTTGATTATTGTTTGCGGCCATGATGGCCTTGCGTGTCTTACAACATCATGAGTGATGTCCCATGTTTGTGACCCACTTTGTGTGGTTTACTTTCTTTCTTGCGTGTTTACACTGTTATGCTTGGTAGTTTTTACATTGTCTCGCGTACTTTACATTTGTCTTCTTACATGCATATGTTTTCTTACTAACACATGTATTGGCTAGCCATCCTTATTCATGCATACCTTTGTTTCTACCAAGTGCATTCCCTTTCCCCTTCAGGGAATAAAGTTCATATGGTTGGTCCTCTTTTGGGGTCTTATTATCCTATCAGCGACATCACATGCACCCCCAAGATGTGAGGAATCATTTTGGGTTTTACATTCTACACAACCCATTTATACCAGCTTATTTCAGTTCACTTTTTTCCTTGGATTTGTGGGTTTATATACAACGAG
Source organism: Taxus wallichiana var. yunnanensis (assembly GCA_018340775.1). Taxonomy (NCBI): domain Eukaryota; kingdom Viridiplantae; phylum Streptophyta; class Pinopsida; order Cupressales; family Taxaceae; genus Taxus; species Taxus wallichiana. The sequence goes on from CM031234.1 coordinate 542,290,425, forward strand.
TGACATCGTAATCAGTCTAAAAATCCATACACAATGGGTTTTATAAGGACATGGTGTATTTAACATTCAAATGAGTAGTTAAAGGTTGGAGGACACAAATCATTTCCTCCCTATATTTCTTCTTCTCGATGTTGGATTGCCCAAAAATTAGGAAGTGACAGAGATCTATTCATAGTTTAGGGAAGCGCTTAGAGCTTGGAGAACACAGATTATTTCCTCCCTACACTTCTTCACCTATGACATCGATCACCTAAAAAAACTTGGGAGTATAGGATATCCTTCTACACCCTTTCTCTCAACATGGATTTGGTGCACATGTTCCATGTACAATTTTATTTTGCATACTTTACATTTACATTAATTTTAACACATTCATCTTTTACATAGCATTTTTACACTTACATACATATATATATTGACTACTTGATTGGTTTTTCCTTTCAGGTTTGGTCAGTATAAGAAACAAGCAAATCAAATTGGTGGTAACACCGATAATAACATCAACAACAACACTTTGAGATTGTACATGCTTTATTAACCATAAAGGTACATTACACACCGCAAAGATCTATACACGAGTTCCACCATAGGTTCACTCTCATCACTTTTTATTTGCACATTTTTCATCTTTAGTTTCCATGCTCCTCTATCTCTTTTTTTTCATTCCACACTTTGTTGTAGTCCTTCGATGCACTTCTACTACACTTTTTATTAACATCAGTACACATATCTATCTACTTTATATTACTCGAGATTTCAGCTCATCGACATAAAGTGGGGGAAAAATGTAGTCACAAAATCATGCACTTTATACATTTATTTATCCCGCTCTCATACTACTATTTAGAAATTTCTTGAGTGAAGAAAGTACTAATTAACCTTCATATTTTGGACATCTTATTTTACTTTATTTTTTCATTACCACCTATTTTTTTCCGTATGCTCACTCTATTTCAGTCATTTCCTATTATTTTATCCTTGACCGGGTACCCATGGGTGCCCTTATCCCACTGGGGTGCCCCGATTCTTATTGAACTTTCCCACCACTTTTTGGGATCTTTCTAGCCATTTGGAATTTTTATCTTTCTTGTGGTCGGCATTTTCAAGGTTAATTACGAAATTAGAGGAAGAGAACCCTATAAATATAAAGTTATGAGACCATAATGAGGGACCTAGCTTCATTTACTACTATCACTCCATCTAGATTTGCATCCATCTATTGCATTAGAGATAAATTACATGCACATAGCTCCATCATCAAGGCACAAGGCTAAGAAATATGTATCAAACTTCATAAGGGGGATTCTATTCTATTTCATGCACACATTCTATTACATTTTCTACACTTTTATTTCTCACTTCTTCACAACGTGCAACTAGAATAAGAGAAAACAAGCATATGTTCACACACACTTACATATAGAACTACATCATGTTTAAGATATAGTGTAGTGCTCATTTAGTAAGTCCACCATTTTAGCCATGCACGAGGATAGTCTCGACCCCTTCATTTGCATTATTCATTTTTAGGGTTTAATGTTTGTTTTGGGGTCTTGCATGTATTTTATTTATCTTGGAATATTTGTGACATTCGGAGTAGGAAAGAAAACTTGATGTGACACACAATGAGGGATTTACGCCACCTTCCAACCCTAAAAAATAAGTTTTTAAGCTTCGCACAAACCAGGGCACCAAAATTCATACCAGGGTGCCTGTGGGCACCCCAATCCTCTTTCAGTGCCCACCGAGCTAGATCCTATAGATCCATCCTTTTGGGACTCCCGCATAGTCGCTCATGCTCCTAATTTTTCCAATCACTTCTGCGACACCCTCCGACATGCATTTTTTATTCAAAGTTCTTTCCTCTTCCTTTTTTACATTAGGTTAACATTTCTTTTTTGCATAATGTTTTAGATTATTTACATTTCCTATTTACCGCAGCTTATTTTCTTTAGTAAAGTTATTCAAAACTTATATTAAATATCCCCACACTACTTAATTAGCCCATATTTAAGTTAATCACTATCTAACTTGTAGATGATGGTATATTAAAAGGAATCATTCACTCTCCAAAAATGACTTAAACTTTACTTCAACAACAATTGAGGGTAGAATTTATAGACACAATCTAAACTTCTACTTCCTTATGTGTTCAACCTAGGATATACCCTAACATCTTTACTACTTCATAAGTGACATACAATGTCATATAAAATTTCCCTTTGTATGCACTTTTTCAAATTGTCATGCAAGGTTTCACTAATGAATACTCCCCACCTAAAGAATTTCTCATCCACCCTTGGAAATATTTTTCCTTGGGAAGGATAAAAATCTGCTTAGGAGTGTGATAATAGCATTAATCTCTAGGATTAAATCACTCATACAAAAGGTCTTTGGGAATTGGTTGACTATGGGCTTGGGTTTTAAGAGATACATTTTATTAATGTGTTTGATGTATTATATTTAATTTACATCCCAATCCTTTTGAGTGTTCTTGAGATTGGTATCAACATACTCGTCAAGGTTTGGTAGCTTTAGGATTTCTTACAAATATTTCATGTCTAGGCAAATTACCACTTCTCCATTTTCATTTCTTCATGGCCCTAGACTGAGTATAATAATAACTAGTTTGTGCAATAATGAATTCTTAAATTGAGTGGAGATGTGGAAGGCCGTAGCGAGAGATAATACATTATCATATATGCATTATATCCATGTTGTCTTTGATTAATTATTCACTCTATTATATAAGACCTCCATTTCGATGTCTTAGTTTTGTATCCTCTATGTCGATATCAAGTCAATATTTGAAGGGGAAAAAACCCTTTTATATTTGTACTTTATTTTTTTTTCTCATTTGTATGATGGTGTTTTGGATTTTCCTTTTTGTGATTCAAATGTTAGAGGATGAAATTGATAACTTTGTCTAAGAGGTATTCTAAAATTTGGGACTTTCTCCTTGGCTTACAAATTGAGAAGTCTCGAAAAGGCCTTTATTAGGGTTATGAATTTTATTAACACCTTAAGAAACTCAACACACATGGTGAAACCATGTTAATGTTTTCCACCTTCAAATTCTTGACACACTTGGTAGAAATTATCCAATGTTTAACACCTTGAGAAACCTAATACACTATTCAAGAACTTATTGTTATTTTGCACCTTACAAATTCCAACACACCGGGTGAAGATTTGAACTTATTGAGAGTATTTTTGAGTTATAATATTTTATCGATTACTCCAAGAGTATCAAAACATTGATTCGGAGATTTCATCATGATGGATAGGTAAAAATCCTAACAAGCCTCTCGTTCGGATTTAGACATGTCTATCATCATGAAATCTCTATATACCATTTAAACATGGATTTTTAGAAAAATCGTAACATTCTTCTCATTATGAGGGAAAATAAGGAAGGAAAATCCCCAGCTTTTATATTATCTTATCTCAAAATGAGTTGTTAAATATCAAGCTTCTCTTATCTTGAGTTATTATATTTATTTATCATCTACAATATTTCTCATAAATTCTTAAATTAAACACGTAGACTCGTATAGTCCTTTTTTTAAATTTCCTTCCTATAAGTCATAGTTATTTGATAATGTCTTGATTACTCCCCTTCCTCCACACATACGTATTAAAATTATTTTAGGTGGAAGATGGAGAAGGAAATCATTGTAAATTTATAAATATTTTGGGATATTAAGCATTAAAAATTATAAGAGAGATATCTTGCTTTCAAATAATTTAATTGGATGAAGAATTATTCAATATTTTTGGTGATTTATTTTCAACATTATACTAGAAACAAAACAAAAATACCAAAACCAAGTATTTATTAGCGGAATATAAGGATCCTATATCAAAGGTGAATTATATGACATAATATTTGAAAATCCTTGAAGAATATTGAAGAAAATTTATATCGATCACATTTTATAGAAAAACTAGTCAAATTTTAACTCATATTACCCTTTCGCACACTACCACCGATCTAGTTGACCCATCTTCCCTTACGGAAGCATATGATAGTATCAGCAGCTTTGACTATAAGGTGGATGATCTCATAGGTGATGAACCCATCTCTTTTTCTTTAATGAATGAGCCAAAAATTAATCCATCACCACCATATTTACCCATTACATTAACACCTTCTAGACCTAATCTTATTATCCCTTCTACATCCTATGAGAATTTCCTCCCTATATATGGCCCTTATGACATGTCAGTCCCTTAAAACCAAGCCATATTTAACTTGGCATGAGTCCCAGATACATCATGTTTCACGATGTAGAGATTATCAATGACACACGAAGAATTTCAAGATGAGGTCAAAGGATGCCAAAATAGAAAGGCTTCATATCCTTCCACTTCAGCTCCCTTATTTTGTTCTCACCATGGTTATTGTGTACATACCAACTTTGATTGTCAAGTTATGTATAATAACTATCATTTTTGTGATTTCTCTTCACATGGCATAAATCCTAGAGATGAATCCTCTCAGAACCGGTCGTCTTCCCCTTAGAAGCACAAAAAATCCAACTAAAATAGAAGACAAACAAAACACATATGTAAACCTTCTATTTAGTTATTCCTTGAAAACCTCGATGATAATGTTATAGGAAGCTTTAATCTTATGTAAACTTACAAATATTTCATTCTCGGTACTCTTGAAGGTGACCTCCAAATGAGGGTTTTACAATGCCACGAGTAAAGAGTTGGTTTAGAAAAAGTTTCTAATATGCAGATATTGGGTAGAAAATTTGACAGATTTTTCTTACAATAATCCAAGAGGATTTGTAAAGGGATACACATTCTCTTTTATAGAGGATGAGTAGTGGTTGCAAGTGGTTGAATACACATGCTAAAAAAAAATTGAGGGAGGTTAAACAATTTGAATAAATATATTCCCGTGAGGGGCATTAAATAAATGCAACTATTAAAAGTTACATCCGGAAAGGTGGTTATACATGTAATTCAATTGGTTCAACCTCTATAGGATTCTAGAAGTACAATTGACCAAACTAGTGAAGTGTTGTCCAAATGGAGTTAACCAAGACAATGAAGAGGTAGTTGACTAGGAAAATATGTGTATTTTCCTAATGAAGTAACTAGATTAATTAGCTATAATGTGATAGATAAATAATTCATCATTTATTTAATAAATTATAATAAATCTAGATAAGGTGCATTAGAGATAAATTTAATTAATCCTAATAAGGTGAAAAATGCATAATTAATTAATTTAATTAATTAATCATAAATGGGTATGAACTCGGGATGTGAATTGGTAACAATTTTGTGATATTGGGGTGTTTGTACACCCCCAACGAACTAGGCCTCAACCAATTTTTGGGCCACCACCTCACCCTAATCCTTAACCCACTATAGATGATATTCGATGTGACATTATTATTGTCGCCAAGTCAATGCACCTTCTAAACGGCTAGAATGTGAGCAGGATGTTTTGTGTGATTGGGACACATGGGATAATATCTCAAGGTATGGGACTTGGGATTGAGGTAAACCTACAGAGAAGGCCATATTCCTCTTCCTAAACTAAGTGTTGTACTATTCCTAATGTAATAAAATTGTTATTTAGACCTATGCTAACATTTTCATGGTTTTTAGGGAAAGCTATTTGTAAGAAATGAAACTATACTAGGGATGGTGATGCACAAAATAAAGGGTATTGCTATACTTAGGAAGGGTTAATTTTAAGAGGGTGTGTGCACTAAAAGTCAACTTCACCTACTATAACTTAGAGAGGTTAACGAGAATACCCAAGACTAGGAAGCATGCATTCCCTTTGTTAATCTCAATCGACACAAAAATCTATCGTATTTGAGTGAAGAAGGATGAACTTGATAAGGTTGAACATGCACCAAAAATAAACGCATGCAATAATCCACCTTGATAAGCATGGAAATCCAAGAACCTGCAACAAAAACGTGGATTGCGCATGTGCCTACAAGCATGAGAAAAGGCACAAAGAATTATAGAAGGATGAAAGGACCGAGATTAATAACAAAACACACACTTGTATTACTTAAAAAAAGTGCACAATGAATCATACATTTAGAAGAGGAAATGGTTACAATTACAATGTTGGAAAATGATTGAAAGTTACCTTAACATAAAAGGACAACTTGCAGAAGAAGGAGGTTTCTTGAAAAACTATACACTTGTCTCAGAAGTCTAACTTGTTAACCTGTCTGACCCCTTGGAATGAGCTTCCAACTTACATTTATAGAAGAAGTTTGAGAGAGAGGAGAGAAGGATTCATAAATTCCCTCCTAAATTGAAGGCACGTGATGTATTTATTACAGTTGGTTGAACCACTTGAGAAGGTTTCATCATGTGTCATTAATTTCTGTTGACCTAGTTCCCCTTATTTAATTAAAATAATATTTAAGTAAAATATTTAAATAATAATAATAAATATTATTATTATAATATTTAAATAAAAATATTAAATTAATTAAAATTAATGGCGGGACCCTCGCTTACTGTTTGACTTGAGGAGGGGGGTTAATTGAGAAATGGTCAAAAAATAGCACAACTCGATGGTTGGCTCGCCAAGCCAACTCATCGAGTTGGTGTCGAGCTCATCTAGCCTTCATCGTAACCAAGCTCCTTTGCATTGAGAAATTCTTGAATGGATCGGTCTTCTAACATGGATCCTCAACTTCTTCCAATGCTCAGCACCGAATTTCTAAAATGAGCTCTCCACCGAGCTCTTCCTATTCTTATCAAGCTCCGTAATTGACTCAAGCCCTTTGCATATGCCAACGAGATCCTTGTTGTCACAAGAGTTTTGACTCAGTGAACTCCATATGAAACTCTTTCAGTGCTGAGTTATTTCCATCATGGCTCGACCGACTTGTACTTATCACCCAATCGACCGACTCGCTCCATTTAATTTGGTTTACCTTAGCTCATGTCTAGACTCATCAAACATGAACTCAAATGTCTTGAACTCCACATTGAAGCTCCTGAATCACCTTTATTAATAGACTGAGATACTCATTTTGAGCCCTAATTTTCCATTCTATCGACAGTCGAGCTCATTTCCTATTTTTTGCTTGAATTGTCTCGAGCTACTTTATGTATTTTGCCAAGATCCCTTCCCTCGCATGAATCTCACTACTCTTCTTGAGAGGTTGTATATGTTGAGCTTACCTCTCGAGCCCTAGTATTTATCTCCCCTTCAAGTGTGTAGCTCAAGAGTTGGCTCTACAATCCACGAGTGCTTCCACCACCGAGTAAATATACATAAATCCTTGTTTATTCTTACTAGGTTCCATTCCCTTCAATCGAAAGATTTGCATGAGTTTTACCAAGTTCTACGCATCAATAAGAGATTCCCTCATCATGATCTATATCCACATGCTCTCTCACTGAGTCTTCGAGTGATTTCCTTAATTGATAGTGACTTGGCCACAGAGCTATGCCTTAAATCCAACCGAGTTTCCTTATTCATGAGCCCAACACGAGCATTCACATAAGATCAAACTCTTTGTGTCAAATGGTTTTCATGGTTCTAACTCAAATTTAAATACCCATGAGGAACTCGGCATAAAACTTGGGAATCTCAAGAAGGTGATCCTATCGAATGCATTGGTCCATGACTTGGAGACTCAGAGATCAACTCTATTCATGCCTCGCAAACTTTGTCACCCCGATACATGGCTCTTCTTGAGATCTCTACCCTTCACAATGCTTGTGTAGCTTAGTTTCTCAATAAAATTATTGCCTTCATGATTGAGCTCCCTTTAGACTTATATCTCGATACCGAGCCTACCTCCATGATGTCCCCATATTTGAAATAGGTCGGTTGAGTGAATTATGAGCCCATGATTCACTCATAAAATTCGTCATTTTCTCAATCCCGACATCATTTTTCCTCCGAATGACTTGTCCTCAAGCATGAATCCATGTATGTTAAACTTTCCATGATCACACCATTTGAAGGCTCGCTCTATGTTGGAATTTCCCTGAGTATGAGCTCATCCTTTACAAATCAGATTTTACATTAATCTTCGAGATATTTCATGCCTCGAATAAGTTAGTTTCCTCTCTCATGATCACTAATCCATCAGAGCTCAAATTTCTACAGACTTAGTCACTTCACGGCTAAACGAAAAAGCCAACTCTCATTGTCAATTCTTGGTCGATGACTTCTCCAAAATCAAATCTGAATTAGACCGAGTATATAACTTATTTGTCATACATGGCCTATAACATCTTTCATCTGGCTCGACACAATAAACCTAAGCCTTAAAATCTCATAAGAATCTTATCTTCTCTATTCGACCGCCAAGTCAGTAACTTATTCTCGAACGACAACTTGTTCCATTTTCCTATAGTAATAATGAGCACAACATCGAGCTATTCCTTTTGTAAGTCATCATGCTCTAGACTATTTCCTATGACTCACCTTTCATGAAAATATTATCACATCAATGCACCACTATCATCAACCATCACCATGTGACTCGGTCTCACCAACAACCTTCCTCATAGCTCCGGCGAATGACTCGGTGTCTTGTCTCTAACCACTCAATCACTCTAATATGCTTTAAATCACCTAGTGATTCTCATGGTGAATTGACAATCAACTCAGACACCTCCTATGTGTGGAAATTTTCCATTGGCTTTCCATCTCGACATATCCACATGGAAATGCATCTCATGATCCCATGGCTGGTTATTTTTGGATCTTGGGACCCTAAGGCTCCCTTTATCCCAAATTATGTTTTTGGCATAATGGATTTGATTCTCCCATTATCCATAGTCCTCAAAACCTCCCTAAGTGTGAAATACAACATATCTTGTAATCTTCACATCTCTACTTGGCAATGATTTCCTGGAACACCCCCGAAAGTTCAATCTCATGTATGCAAATGGAGTAGTGTTTAACTAGTCTCCACATGACCCCAAGCCTAAGTTATCCTTTGTCAGAGCCCATTCATAGAGTTATTTTTGATGACCTAGCTCATTTAATGATTTGAACCAAAACATAACTTAGGTTTTCGAACTTACCCCAAACCGAGGTCACCGTGTTAAGCAACTTACTTTCAAAGTGATCCCTTTTCATTTCCCGATCTATGCACCCCTATGTCAAATTATCTTGGCCTTACTCATGGCTTCAACACATTACATTTTTTTCATGTGACACATCGATCTTTGTATGAAAATGCATCGAGCCAATAGATATTTTCAGACAATATATATGCAAATTGTCGAGATGAAAGTAGTATAGTAGTACGGATGGATCAATTTCTTTCACCCTAACATCAAATTAAGGACTGATGACCCAACACTTTTTTATTCTTCCATTTTTCGTACCCAAATTTGTTCTCCTTTTCAGTTTGAGCAGCACTAGAGAAATGGCATGGAGCTTAAAGATAGATTAGACTAGGTTTATATGTCATTGGTAGTTGGGGATATGGTCTAGTTGGCACTCAAATTTGTGGAGAGACAGTAAGACTTCAATAGAACTTGATCTTGTCCTAGATATTTTAGGTTATGCCTTGCAACCAAGGTAAGAGGACATATTTTTAACCTTGTGATAGCAAAGGAGATGAAGATATCCTTCCCTTTGCTTGAATTTCTATGATGAAGACCTTGATGAAAACATGATCAACACCCCAGATCTGAACTCTCACAAGTTGTCATTTCTCAAAACATGGGTATGTTCTCAGAACAAGGAAAAGGTTACTAGAGACATTGAAATCCTGATATGTGCATGCATACTTTTGCAAATGGATTTTAATCTTCTATGGGTACACAAATTCAAATCAGGGGTAGTACAGGGTAGGATCTATTTTTTAGGTGTTTTTTATGGTGGGATATTGACAAGACAAACTTGAATATGTTAGATCTTTGACAACCTCTACAATACTTGAACAACTATCAGATAAAATTCTTCAAACAATCAAGATGTTCTTTCAACTAGAAGAGGCACATATGGAAGCCTAGGTTGCACTCTTCACACAATATTTGAGACCTCACCACAAAATCTTGAAGTAAAGAACTCAATTAAACACAAAAATCCTTGATCAAACCACGCCTAAGGTACCCCCAAAGGCTTACAAGCAATCTCAATTGACAAATGAAGGATGAAGTGATTTTAAATTGTTTGTTCCAAAGGATGAAAGCTCTTCGATAAATAAAACTGCAAGTGCCACTAAACTATCAATAAGAATGAGATCTGTGTGATTTAGTAAAGACTTTCAATGCAAGATTACAACAAGAACAATGAAAACTATTTACAGGAATTTAGAAATGATAACAGACATCATATTGCCTAGAAAAACACGAAATAATTCAAAATATTGTTAGATTCATCGGCGAGGGAGAGTTTCATCAACAATCTCGGAGCTATGTTATGGCTATACAATTGTAACCATCTCACATTCATGAAGAACTAACACGTAAGACATTAACCAGGTTCTTTGAGGGACTCTCGGAAGATGGACTTCTCTCAAAAAATTTCTTGTGAATTTCAATCTTTGACCATGTAAAATTTTCCAAAATGCATTATATACTTCATACCACATTGGAGCCTTCTTTCCCAAGCAAATAATATTCCATGGGATCAATTTTATTACAAACAACCTTCATGATTTTCAAAGTGACATGAAACAAAAATGTTCACAGGATGCCGTGTGTGTAAAAATTTTAAATCATTAGAAAATTTCGATCAATATCCATCCTAGAGGCAAATTTTTCATCATTGAGGCATGCAGAAACCTTTTCACTCATCATTTTTACCTAAATTACCTTTCCAAATTTGCTCAGAATCTTGCAGATCCGACTTTTCATTTTTTCTCGGGCCTGGGAAAAAATTATATCAAAAACACCATTAATCAAAGAATCAAGCCACGAAAATGATGCCAATGTTCCTGGAAGGGCAAGATAACCCAAAATCACCTAAAATTTGATGAAATTTGATGTAGAAAACATGATTCCAAGCTTCCTGGAGCTCCCATGGCGACCAAAAAAATAATGCACATCAACCGTCAATCTTACTCAAATTTTAATATTGGCCCTCCATGTGGAAGATGAGGCTTAGAAATAAGGCTTGATTTTTTTAATTTTCAAATAAGGTCGACACGTGGAAAAATACAATTGGATCGGGCCCAAGGTTTAAAATATGCACTGTCACAACCTTTTCAAAATTTAGAAAATTTTTACACTTTTCCCCGCCTACCTCCTAGGCCCGCCACGTGTCCACAAGGTGCGTCCCAATGAAACCGCAGATCAATTCTACACATTTTACTCTTTTTTTTTTTGAAAAAGGAAAATATTCCAAAAAACCTCTACGGGTCCGCACACCCGATTTCTTCCTTGCCACATGGCACTCTCTAATTTGTTGTGGGACCATCTTTCTTATTCTTCCTTCATACTTCCTTTGCAAATTTTGAAGAATTTCAAAATTCACTGTTGACCCGCGCTTACCTTTGACCTTAAAAAATGGCCATGTGTCTCACTCGGATTGGCTACAAAGGCATGCTCCCCTTTTACAAATTTAACCAATTTTGCCAAAAAGGAAAAATTTCCCTTTTACCTATGAAGGCCCACACTCCCATTTTTTCCTTCTTGGACACGTGTCTCCATATGATTGGAATAGAACCACATTCCATTTTTCAACTTTAGAAAACAAATCCAAAAACATTAAGTTTTTCGTTTGGCCCCTTCCTCCATTTTGCAAATCTTTGGACACGTGTCCTCTCTGATTGGTTCTCGAACTTCAGCCCAATTTTTACTTTTACCATTTTAAACTAAAAACTTCAAAGTCACCAAAACATCTCGCCCTACATTCGACTTTTCTGGACACATTTCCACCTATGATTGGTCGTGGGGCTTTGCCATAAATATTTACTTTAACTTTTTTACCCAAAACTATGAAAATTCTCAAAGTTCCTTCGCCATCCGCATCCTCTCTCGCCCAAAAATGTGCCATGTTTCCTCCTTTGATTAGAGCGGGGCTAAAAATACTTTTCAACTTTAGAAAAATAGAGTTAAAAACTCTAAGTCCCCAATCCGGCCCACTCCTCCATTTTGCTCTTTCCCAAGCAAAGAATATGCCATGGGATCAATTTTCTTACAAAAACAACCTTCATGATTTTGAGAAAGTGACATGAAACAAAAAAATCTTCGCAGGATGTCGGGTGTGTAAAAAGTTTAAATCATTACAAAATTTCAGATCATTATCCATCCTAGGGGCACGTTTTTCATCATTGAGGCATGCAGACACCTTTTCACTCATCATTTTTACCTTTTACCTTTCCAAATTCACTTTGTAACTTCAGATTTGACTTTTTCATTTTTTCTCGGGCACAGGCAAAAATTATATCAAAAACACCATCAATCAAAGAATCAAGCCATGAAAATGATGCCAATGTTCCTGGAAGGGCAAGATAACCCAAAATCACCTCAAATTTGATGAAATTTATGTAGAAAACATGATTCCAAGCTTCCTGGAGCTCCCATGGTGACCAAAAAAAGAATACACATCAACCGTCGATCTTACTCAACTTTTAATATTGGCCCTCCATGTGGAAGATGAGGATTAGAAATAAGGCTTGATTTTTTTTTAAATTTTTAAATAAGGTCAGACACGTGGCAAAATACGATTGGATCGGGCCCAGGGTTTAAAATATGCATTGTACAACCTTTTCAAAATTTAGAAAAAATTTACACTTTTCCCCACCTACCTCCTAGGCCCGCCACGTGTCCACAAGGTGAGTCCCAATGAAACCGTGGATCAATTCTACACATTTTACTCTCTTTTTTCAAAAAAACGAAATTTTTCAAAAAACCTCTATGGGTCCACACACCCGATTTCTTCCCTACCACGTGGCGCTCTCGATTTTTGTGGTACCATCTTTCTTCTTCTTCCTTCATACTTCCTTTGCAAATTTTGAAAAATTTCAAAATTCACTGTTGACCTTCAAAATGGCCATGTGTCTCACTCGGGATTGGCTGCAGAGGCATACTCCCCTTTTATAAATTTAACCAATTTTGCCAAAAGGATAACTTTCCCTTTTACCTCTAAAGGCCCATGCTCCCATTTTTCCTTCCCCCGACACGTGTCTCCATATGATTGGAATAGAACCACATTCCATTTTTAACTTTAGAAAACAAAGCCAAAAAACATTAAGTTTTCCTTCGGCCCCTTCCTCCATTTTGCAAATCTTTGGACACGTGTCTTCTTCTAATTGGTTCTTGAACTTGCCCAATTTTTACTTTTACCATTTTAAAGTAAAAACTTCCAAGTCACCAAAACATCTCGCCCCTATATTCGACTTTTCCTGGACACATTTCCACTTGTGATTGGTCGCGGGGCTTTGCCACAAAAATTTACTTTAACTTTTTTACCCAAAACTATGAAAATTCTCAAAGTTCCTCTCGCCATCCACATCCTCTCTCGCCCAAAAATGTGCCATGTGTCCTCCTTTGATTAGAGCAGGGCTAAAACTGACATTTCAACTTTAGAAAAATAGTGTTAAATACTCTAAGTCCCCAATCCGGCCCGCTCCTCCATTTTGATCTTTCCCAAGAAAAGAATATGCCATGGGATCATTTTTATTACAAACAATCTTCATGATTTTAATAAAGTGACATGAAACATAAAAATGTTCGTAGGATGCCAGTGTGTAAAAATTTTAAATCATTACAAAATTTCAGATCATTATCCATCCTAGAGGCACATTTTTCATCATTGACGCATGCATACACCTTTTCACTCATTTTTTACCTTTTACCTTTCCAAATTCACTCTGTAACTTCCAGATCGACTTTTTCATTTTTTTGGGCACAGGCAAAAATTATATCAAAAACACCATCAATCAAAGAATCAAGCCATGAAAATGATGCCAATGTTCTGGAAGGGCAAGATAACGCACAATCACCTAAAATTTGATGAAAATTGATGTAGAGAACATGATTCCAAGCTTCCTGGAGCTCCCATGGCGACCAAAAAAAAGAATGCACATCAACCGTCGATCTTACTCAACTTTTAATATTGGCCCTCCATGTGGAAGATGAGGCTTAGAAATAAGGCTTGATTTTTTTTTAATTTTCAAATAAGGTCGGACACGTGGAAAAATACGATTGGATCGGGCCCGGGGTTTAAAATATGCATTGTACACCTTTTCAAAATTTAGAAAAATTTACACTTTTCCCCACCTACCTCCTGGGCACCTGCCACGTGTCCACAAGGTGGGTCCCAGTATGAAACTGCATGGATCAATTCTACACATTTCTTGTCTGTTTTTCAAAAAAGGAAATTTTTCAAAAACATCTATGGGTCCGCACACCCGATTTCTTCCTTGCCACGTGGCACTCTCTAATTTGTTGTGGGACCATCTTTCTTATTCTTCCTTCATACTTCCTTTGCAAATTTTGAAGAATTTCAAAATTCACTTTGTTGACCAAGCGCTCACCTTTGACCTTCAAAAATGGCCATGTGTCTCACTCGGATTGGCTGTAGAGGCATACTCGCCTTTTACAAATTTAACCAATTTTGCCAAAAAGGCTAAATTTCACTTTTACCTCTAAAGGCCCACGCTCCCATTTTTGCCTTCCTGGACACGTGTCTCCATATGATTGGAACAGAACCACATTCCATTTTTCAACTTTAGAAAACAAAGCCAAAAACATTAAGTTTTTCCTTCGGCCCCTTCCTCCATTTTGCAAATCTTTGGACACGTGTCCTCTTGATTGGTTACGGAACTTCGCCCAATTTTTTACTTTTACCATTTTAAAGTTAAAACTTCCAAGTCACCAAAACATCTACCCTATATTATGACTTTTCTGGACACATTTCCACTTGTGATTGGTCGCGGGATTTGCCACAAAAATTTACTTTAACTTTTTTACCCAAAACTATGAAAATTCTCAAAGTTCCTCTGCCATCCGCATCCTCTCGTACCAAAAAATGTGCCATGTGTCCTCCTTTTATTAGAGCGGGGCTAAAAAGACTTTTCAACTTTAGAAAAATAGTGTTAAATACTCTAAGTCCCCAATCAGCCCACTCCTCCATTTTGATCTTTCCCAAGGAAAGAATATGCCATGGGATCATTTTCTTACAAACAATCTTCATGATTTTCAGAAAGTGACACGAAACAGAAAAATGTTCGCGAGGATGCCGTGTGTGTAAAAATTTTAAATAATTGCAAAATTTTAGATCATTATCCATCCTAGAGGCACGTTTTTCATCATTGAGGCATCACGCGACACCTTTTCACTCATCATTTTTACCTTTTACCTTTCCAAATTCGCTCTGTAACTTCCGGATCGACTTTTTCATTTTTTCTTGGGCACAGGCAAAAATTATATCAAAAACATCATCAATCAAAGAATCAAGCCATGAAAATGATGCCAATGTTCCTGGAAGGGCAAGATAACCCAAAATCACCTCAAATTTGATGAAATTTGATGTAGAAAACATGATTCCAAGCTTCCTGGAGCTCCCATGGCGACCAAAAAAAAAGAATGCACATCAACTGTCGATCTTACTCAACTTTTAATATTGGCCCTCCATGTGGAAGATGAGGCTTAGAAATAAGACTTGGTTTTTTAAAAAAAAATCAAATAAGGTCAGACACGTGGCAAAATACGATTGGATCGGGCCCGGGGTTTAAAATATGCATTGTCAACCTTTTCAAAATTTAGAAAAAATTTACATTTTTCCCCACCTACCTCCTAGGCCTGCCACGTGTCCATAAGGTGGGTCCCAATGAAACCGCAGATCAATTCTACACATTTTACTCTCTTTTTTTCGAAAAAAGGAAAATTTTCCAAAAAACCTCTACTGGTCCGCACACCCGATTTCTTCCCTTGCGTGGCGATCTCGATTTGTTGGGGTACCATCTTTCTTATTCTTCCTTCATACTTCCTTTGCAAATTTTGAAAAATTTCAAAATTCACTGTTGACCCGCACTCACCTTTGACCTTCAAAAATGGCCATGTGTCTCACTCGGATTGGCTGCAGAGGGATACTCCCCTTTTACAAATTTAACCAATTTTGCCAAAAAGGCTAAATTTCACTTTTACCTCCAAAGGCCCATGCTCCCATTTTTGCCTTCCTGGACACGTGTCTCCATATGATTGGATCATAACCACATTCCATTTTTCAACTTTAGAAAACAAAGCCAAAAAACATTAAGTTTTTCCTTCGCCCCCTTCCTCCATTTTGCAAATCTTTGGACACGTGTCCTCTTGATTGGTTACGGAACTTTGGCCTAATTTTTACTTTTACCATTTTAAAGTAAAAACTTCCAAGTCACCAAAACATCTCGCCCCTTTATATTCTGAATTTTCATGGACACATTTCCACTTGTGATTGGTCGCGAGGATTTGCCACAAAAATTTACTTTAACTTTTTTACCCAAAACTATGAAAATTCTCAAAGTTCCTCCACCATCTGCTTCCTCTCTGCCCAAAAATGTGCCATGTGTCCTTTGATTAGAGCGGGGCTAAAATTGACTTTTCAACTTTAGAAAGATAGTGTTAAAAACTCTAAGTCCCGAATCGGCCCGCTCCTCCATTTTGATCTTTCCCAAGCAAAGAATATGCCATGGGATCATTTTTCTTACAAACAATCTGCGCAAGATTTTCGAGAAAGTGACATGAAACAAAAAATGTTCGTAGGATGCCGGTGTGTAAAAGTTTAAATCATTACAAAATTTTGGATCATTATCCATCCTAGAGGCACATTTTTCATCATTGAGGCATGCAGACACCTTTTCACTCATCATTTTTACCTTTTACCTTTCCAAATTCGCTCTGTAACTTCCAGATTTGACTTTCTCATTTTTTTCTTAGGCACAGGCAAAAATTATATCAAAAAAACCATCAATCAAAGAATCAAGCCATGAAAATGATGCCAATGTTCTGGAAGGGAAAGATAACCCAAAATCACCTAAAATTTGATGTAGAAAACATGATTCCAAGCTTCCTAGAGCTCCCATGGTGACCAAAAAAAAGAATGCACATCAACCGTCTATCTTACTCAACTTTTAATATTGGCCTTCTATGTGGAAGATGAGGCTTAGAAATAAGGCTTGATTTTTTAAAAAAATTTGAATGAGGTCGGACACGTGGCAAAATACGATTGGATTGGGCCCGGGTTTAAAATATGCACTGTATAACCTTTTCAAAATTTAGAAAAATTTTACACTTTTCCCCGCCTACCTCCTGGGCCTGCCACGTGTCCACAAGGTGGGTCCCAGTGAAACCGCGGATCAATTCTACACATTTTACTCTCTTTTTTTCGAAAAAAGGAAAATTTTCCAAAAAGCCTCTACTGGTCCGCACACCTGATTTCTTCCCTACCACGTGGCACTCTCTGATTTGTTGTGGGACCATCTTTCTTATTCTTCATTCATACTTCGTTTGTAAATTTTGAAAAAATTCAAAATTCACTGTTGACCCACGCTCACCTTTTACAAATTTAACCAATTTTGCCAAAAAGGCTAAATTTCACTTTTACCTCTAAAGGCCCACACTCCCACTTTTGCCTTCCCTGACACGTGTCTCCATATGATTGGAACAGAACCACATTCCATTTTTCAACTTTAGAAAACAAAGCCAAAAACATTAAGTTTTTTCCTTGACTTTCCTCCATTTTGCAAATCTTTGGACACGTGTCCTCTTTTGATTGTTGGAAATTTGGCCCAATTTTTTACTTTTACCATTTTAAAGTAAAAACTTCAAAGTCACCAAAACATCTCCCTATATTTTTACTTTTCTAGACACATTTCCACTGTGATTGGTTGCGAGGCTTTGCCACAAAAATTTACTTTAACTTTTTTACCCAAAACTATGAAAATTCTCAAAGTTCCTCCACCATCTGAATCCTCTTTGCCCAAAAATGTTGCATGTGTCCTCCTTTGATTAGAGTGGGGCTAAAACTGACTTTTCAACTTTAGAAAAATAGTGTTAAAAAGTCTAAGTCCCCAATTCGGCCCGCTCCTCCATTTTGATCTTTCCTAGACACGTGTCCACCTATGATTGGCCACAGTCCTCGCTCAAGATTTTACGTTAGCCATTTGAATCAAGAACATCAAAATTACACAAGGTTTTTCCGCCACCCGTGTCCCCTCTAACCAAAATATTTCCACGTGTCCTCCTTTAGTTGGCTGCAGGGTTTCAAGCAAAATTTTAACTTTGAAAACTTTGCAAAATAAAACAAAAATTTTCCAAGGAGAGCTGGCACTTTGTAAATACGACCAATGAAAACATGCCACATAGGCAACTTTGAAAATGGCGGAGTGTGAAACAAATTTTCCACTTTGTCAAAAAATAAAAAAAATGACAAGTTAGAAACATTTTCCGCGACTCCTCGGCCAATAGGAACCCACCATGTTTTCGTTACATTTAGAGGATGAATTTGACGGGAAAATGATGCCCGTCTGATTTGTAGAAATGTAAAAATTCAAGGGATGCCCTAGAATTCAATTTTTTTCACAAAGGATGGCAAATTTCTCAATTTTGAATCAATGAAGCATGTTTTTATAGCATTTTTGATCTAGGAATTGGATTTTCAAATACAAACAAGTATGGATTGATCAATTTTGCTTTTTCACGATCGGGTAAAGGGAAAAATGGCATAACCCACAGATTTGAAAAATTATGGCACAAATAATGGCAAACTTGGGTGTTTCTTCACAAATGAGGGCAAAATAACAAGTTTATGAGCATTTATAAAGCATTCACTTGAGGGAGAGGAATTGCAGGATGACAAAACCGAAAGATAAAACATTTTTGAGCATGTACTGATTTGAAAAAATAGGAAACATGGTACAAGCTCAGGAATGGCACCAACATCAGCTCTTACTTGGGGATGGGCACTCCTAGTGAGTGCCACAAGGACAAAACATAGACCAAGTGCCAAAATATCCATTAGGAAAAGGAGTCAAAATGTAGGGCAACAAAAACCAGAACCAACCATCAAAAAACGAGAAACCAACCATAATGGCTACCAAGAACAAAGGGCAAACCACAAACCAAAAAAACAACAAAAACAAAACAAAGAACAAAGACTATACAACTGTACAATTGGTGCATACCTCAAATTTGGGGATGAATCCAAGAAATGCTTCAAATGTCTGCCATTAATAGGCAGTTCCAGCAATTCCCCATTTAAGTCTTTGAGAAAAAAGGTATGTTCACCAATTCTAGTATCGATGGCATAAGGGCCCATCCACAATGCATCAAACTTGCCATGATTGCTCTTGTCTTTATGCCTGCTATCCCATAACAAAACTAGATCTTTGACATTGAAGGCTCTAGGAGTGACCTTCTTGTCAAACAATCTCTTCAAATTCTCCTTAAATCTAACATGTCTTTGATAGGATGCTCTTCTTTCCTCATCAAGATCAACAATTTGATTGATCCTTGATTCATATGGGTTGAGCTCTTGATCTTCCAACTGCTGGACAAACTGAAATGAAGATAATTACAGATGTAAGGGCAGCAAAGTCGAGTTCCATACACCAATTCAAATGGGATTTTATCGGTTGCTCTTTTAGGAGTTATTCTATCACCCAAAGCTGCAAACTTCGGTTATTCTCCCCACCTCTTCTTGTTTTACTCCAAGGTTCTTATGAAAATCTTTAACAAGTTTTTATTGCTAGACTCAACTTGTCCATTCCTTGGGGTTATAGTTTGAAGAATAAGTTAGATTGATTCCATATTCCTTGTACATTGCCATTAAATGTTTGGCTCTAAAGAACATGGCATTGTCGGCTACTGATCTTATTTGGAACTCCAAATCTGTATATGATATGATTTAACAAGAAGTCCATAATTATTTGGTGTGTTACCTTCTTAGATGGGATTGCTTCACCCACTTTGTGAAATAATTAGTGGCTACTGAGAATCCACTTATGGCCACCACTAGAAGAATCTAAAATCTACCAATGAAATCCATTCCCCATTGTTTGAAAGGGGCTTCAATTGACATAGGCTGCAAAGGAAGGGAGCCTAAAGATTTTATTCTTCTAGAGAAACGCTGACAACTATCACACTTTCTAACTAGCAGGGGTTACATCCTTGAAGAGAGTAGGCCACCAATAACTAGCTCTCAATATCTTATGTGTTTTCACCCTCCCAGCAATGTGTCCTCCACAAACTCTCCCCATGGAAATCAACAACTATTCTAGGAGCTTCATCTTCAGTTATGCAATTCAAGAGGACACCTTCAAGGTTCTTCCAAGCCAACCCAAGGTCTGTGATGATATACTTTTGAGAAGCCAACTTGAGGGCTCTTTTCGATTCTTTTTTAAGTGATCGGGGCAGCATAGGTGTCTAAGGTAGAAGATCACATCTTTATACCACTAAGAACTCATCAACTTCTCAAGGATATTTTCCCTTTATTCTTCTAGCTGATTCACTTCTACATTCTTCAAGTTTCTCTCACCATGAGCTTAGCAAGACCCCACCTCATACCAACTTTGTGGTTTGGATGTCCATATCATACTCCTGCAGCTTGTTCACCCATCTCGCATCTTTTTCTTGAGATCTCCATCTCGATAAGATGTATTTCACCATGGTGTGGGGAACATAAGCAACAACTTTTGATCTTAGGATATAAGGCCTGAAAACCTTTGTTGCTTTCACCAAGGCAAACACTTGTTTCTCCATGATTTTATACTTGATTCAGTTGCTTGTAATGCCTTGCTAAAGAAGGCAATAGGTCTCTTAGCCCCATTCTCATCATTTTTCAGAAAAAAAGAAGCAATGGTATACTCAGAGGAAAAGGAAAAGATTTAGAAAGGCCTCTTGTAGTTTGGAGCTGCCAAACTAGGTACGTGCCTAAGTGCTTCTTTGATTCCTTCAAAATCCTGAATAGCAGCCTCTTCCCATTTGATAACTTGGTCCTTCTTTAGCATGCTTATAATTGGAAGAGTCAACTCAGCAAAGTTTGAAACAAACCTTCTAATAAAATTAATTTGACCAAAGAAAGATTGGATGCCTTTCTTGGTTCTTGGGATAGGTACTTTGCTGATTGCTTCCACTCTCTCAAGGTCAATCATGACACCATCTTTTGACACAATGTGACCAAGAAGCTTGGCCTTTTGTACACTAAAATGACACTTCTTTGGGTTAAGAGAAATGTCGTACTCCTTACATATGATCAACATCTTTTCCAAATGCTGCAAGTGATCTCCTCTCTACCTTGAAAAGACGGTCACATCATCTTGGTAAACTGCAATGAACTCATTGATGTAACCGGCAAAAGAAACATCCATTGATCTTTGAAAAGTGGCACCAACATTCATCAAACCAAAGGGTATCCTTAAAAAAACATATGTTACCCAAGGAGTAGTGAATTTTGTCTTAAGTCTTTCGATTCTTTGACTACCACTTGATTATAAGTGGAGAATCCATCCAACGTGGAAAGTAATTCAGACCATGTCACTAGCTGCAGCATATTTTCCATATTTGGAAAGGGGTAGTTGTCCTTCAGGGATGCTTTGTTTATATTTCTAAAACCCACATAGATTCCGATGTCTCCGTTCTTCTTTCTAACTAGCACGAGGTTTGTAACCCAAGATGAATATCTAGTGGGTTGAATAATACCTCCATCTCTTACTTTCTTCAACTCTTCTTTACCTTTATCTAAATGGATTAGTATTTTCCTCAAGAGGGATCTCATCTTGAAACAAGTCTTTCTATATGCCTTTAGCTCGAGAATAATACCAAGAAAGGTAGTCTGATACTTTTTCAAGAGTTGGGCATAGGACTGTTTTTCCTCTTTACTTAGATTGTTACCCAACCAAATCTTCCTTGGTTTATCTCTAGTGCCCAAGTTATGCTCTTCCACATCCCTTGAGGCAAACATGTTTCTATTGATGATGCAATCAGCATTACTAAAATTTGATTCAAGTGCAACAAGACCTCTAGGAATGGTGTTTGTTTTCAATTGTATAATATCCTTTTCAAACAAATTTTCTCTCCCTTCATTCATGCATACCATTGGCTCCCAATCAATGTTCTAATCTTAAAATTCACCTTGGTTCTGTAATAACCTTAGAAATTGAGCATCATCATTAAAAACTTGCTAATGCTTTAAATTATCGGGACAACGAGGCTTGGCTAGCACTTCAATATTGTATTCACAATAAGGTGAAATGGTGCAATTTCCAAACTTGGAACCCAAGACTCGCCAACTTTTCAAGATAGCAACATTAAGACCTCTGCCATGGTAAATAATGTTAAAAGAATCAAACATTTCAATTATATCCCAAACTGCATGCTTATACTACTTCATTCACTTTGATTTTTGTGGCATACGCTTCCTCCCTTGTTTGACAACCAACTCTAAATCTCATTTCAAAATGATGTCCTTGACACCATACTTCCATGCAACTCTTAAACCCAACAACAAGGCTTCATACTCAATAATTTTTTGATACATTCAAAATCAAGTTTTAAGGAAAAAGAAAATTCTTCCAAACTAGGAGAAAGCGAGAACTATACCAACACTTGTTTCCAAATTTGGAGAAAGCTCCATCAAATAGCAAGGTCCAAGGAGAACCTACAACTTCAAGGAACTTTGATTTTTCCATCTTATTTTCTTTTCCATCAGCAAACAACACTTCATAAGAAGCATTGTTAGGATCCTCAATTAAGTGCAACATTTTCTTCTCACCATAAATTTTGACAAGGGTGCCTTGATGGGAATGGTGGAAAAATACATGTCCATCTGAACACTTCCACCAACACTTGTAGCCCATTTTCTTGACAAAATCATACCCCATCTGGCGGGCGGTCAACAATGACAACATCAAGTTTCAAATTCTTACCTGGATAGGCTACAAGTTGCACTACCAAACCCTTCACATAACCAACCACCAACACCTCCCTTGAATCCATGGTAGTACACTTCCCATAGGTTGCTATCACTTTGATGTCCAACTCATTCATGACCTCTAGAGGCATGACATTACATGATGCACAGGAATCAAACATACAATTGTGAAGTAGCCTATCTTTTATGACCAAAGTTGTAAAGAATGGATTCACATTCAATTGGGAATCAAACAAAGGATGTTCCCAAATATACCACGAGAGCATATCCAATATCCTCCAATGCTAGTGGTGTTCCAAGGTCTATAATGATTGGAGGAGGAGTTTCAACAATGTTCACATTTCTACTTAGGGTACTCTTTTCCTCCTTCAATCCCAAGTATTCAAATGCTCTCTTCTTGTGCTCAGGTATTCTAAGAAACTCAATGATTGGAACACTCACTTTGATTTGGCTCAATACTTGGGCAATATCATAGGGAACATTCTTTGGCAAGATAGCATTGGAAGGGAGACAAACAGATTCACTAGATGGTAAGGTATTCTTGACAGCTTGGGCATGAGGAGGACTGAAATTTTTGCATAAGATAGCGAGTTCTTGGAAAGTGTTTCCCTTTTAGGAGCTTCTTTTGGAATTCTTGTGAGCAAGGGTGTCTTTGGTTTGGCATGAGGACCAGCTCCTTTAACAACTTTGCTTCTAGTATTATATTCTTTCTCTTGACCAACAACAACATTCATTAATAGTTATCTATCTTCCTCTGAAGGGATACCACCATCATACTTTTTAATCATCAAAGATCTTAGATATTCAAAGTCATTGTTAGGAATTTCAAAGGCTTGAACTACATCTACCTCATAAGAAAGAGAAGGAGAAAGAATTAGTACCCATTCTATGTAATCCCAAGAGGTTGCTGCAGTCCTTGCACTTATTACCTCTGTTGAAGTTGTTGCTTGTTGTGAACTTGAAGAGCAGACCACCATGCAAATGTCATCATCAGTTCCATCCTCATTATCATCTTCATCAACTTGCTGGTCCACTTCACATGGAGGATGGGGAAGAAAACATCTATCACACCAATCCGTATCAACAACTTCTTCAACAACAACAACCACAGGCGGTTAGAAGGTCAAGAACCAATCTACCTTCATGTGCTTGGGGTTGTCTATTTCCCCCTCCAACGGGCCCTTTACCTATATCATCTTGTCTTTGATCACCCCTAGGATGATTTCCAAATCTATCATGGTTTTGTGCTCTTTGCTGTCCTTGTGAAGTTTGGCCAATTCCTTTCTCATCTCGGGCTAATTTGTAAGAAATTTCTTTGACAGTCCTTGCCAAAGTTTTGACAACATCCTTCAGATCAGTAGCCTTGCTGACTTGAGGTTTTTTAGGGTTTATTAACTTCACACCATACCTCTTGAGAGGCTTACCAATGGCTTTAATATTGTTTTCAATCTGCAGTGCCATGGTAAAGGCCTACCTCAAATTAGTTGGGTTTTTTTCTCTCAAGTAATAGGCTGATTTCTTATCAAAAGAATCAACATACTTGATTAAACAATACTCATCACAAGGCCTCAGATTAATAAGAAATATTCTCAACTTCTTATTGAACCTAGTGTTAAAATCATGGACCATTTCATTTGGATTTTTCTTGATATTCTCAAACTCTGACAAGAGGAACCTAGGATCCATCTTATCTCCATATTGTAATCTAAAAGAATTATTCATGTCTGCCCATGAGTCAATAGAATTATTAGGAAGAGCCTTATACCAATCCCTTGCATCCTCTTCCAAGGTGTGGATGAACAAATTTACGTAGACATCCTCAAAATCTATCTCAAAATATTCCATCATGTTAATAAAAAGTTTCAAATGCTGATCTCCAGTCATAGCATTGTTACCTTGAAACTTTGGTAACATATTTCTCACATCTTGTGGGACTGCATTAGGATTCCTAGCCATCCCTCTAAAATTGATAGGACCAAAGGTGTTAATAATAAATGGAGGTCTAGGTGGAGGCTGAGCCATGTGATTTTGAGGTGGTGATCTTGGAGGAGAAATAGAATGAGGGGAGTGAGAGGTCTTTGGGGAATGGGAATGTAATGTTCAAAATGGATCTCTCTTAAAGGCTCTCCCTCTTGATAAACTCTAGCAAATTTAGAAAATATAGGAGTAGATTTAAGATAAAACCTTTCAAATGCACAAGAAGGTCCCTCACCGATGGGGAATGTAAATCAGAAATAGGATTCTCTGAATCGATTCACTTGAGGAAGAACTACAATCCTCAATAACAGCTTCTCACATTCAATTTCAACAATGGGGATCTATTTTCTTGCAGGTCAAGTCTCCAACAAATTTCCACACTTTTCTTCCCTCTAGCTCGAGTTTCTTGAATCAGTAAACAAATTCTTAGCACAGATTCTCTTGAAGAGAGATCTTCTTCCCTCCAGCTTTTGTATATTTGAGCAACAAATTATAAATGACAGAGAGGTAAGACAACTAGTATTTTCAAGATCAAATCAGCATGGAGTCGCCACTAAGGACTTTTACCCTAGCTGTGCAAATGCACTAAAATATTTTGTCAAATGTTTGCTAGTAATGAAAACTTTGCAAAGCCTTATAAATCAAACCTTCTTCTTCTCAAATCAATCAATCACAATGCAACCAAAGTAGATGAATTACTGGGAAATTGAAAAGAGCTGACAGAGCTTGAAAATTTTTGTTTAAAACTTGCAAATCTGAAGTATAGAATGATATTTCAACAATGTAGCTCTCAAATACTTAAATGTACAAATGCTCAAGCTCTTTAAACACTTCAAAAACCTCAAGAAACTTCAAGAACTTTCTAGTAATGGTGCCACTCATGTTGGTACCCAAATTTGTTCCCCTTTTCAGTCTGAGCAGCACTAGAGAAATGGCATGGAGCTTAAAGACAGATTAGACCATGTTTATATGTCCTTGGTATACGGGGATATAGTCTAGCTGCCACTTAGATTTGTGGAGAGATGGATAGCACTCCAATAGGACTTGATCTTATCCTAGTTATTTTAGGTTGTGCCTTTGCAACCAAGGTAAGAGGACTTATTTGTAACCTTGTGATAACGAAGGAGATGAAGATTGTTAGGAATCATTATGTTAGTGCTTACATTATAGTGTGAGTAATTACGTGAGTAATTATATGAAGTAAATATAATGTAATGTAATTGTAAATGAGTTGTTAAAACAACTCATAGTGATTAGATAGTATATTGTTACGTGAGTAACAATACACTTTGTTAAGAGATTTGTTGGTTAAACAATCTCCATAATTATAGGAATACCTTTCCTATATATTTGTATGCTGCGGATGTTTGAGATATAACAAAGAAGATATAATATTATTGTGTTAGTTTCCTGTGTAAATCTGGACCTGATTCTTTATATGGTTTCAGAGTAGGTCTCCGTATGAGAGTCTTGTGCAAGCCTTGAGCCTCAGTGCATGCAGTCTCAAATCGACTTTTGTATAGATGAGACAATTCTCTGGTGCAAAAACAAAAGGAGATAAGGATGCAATTATGGATTTTGTATTTGATTAAAATGAATTGTTGTTTTGGCTTTTGCTATTAGCTCTGCATCATATCACATTTTGTATTTGTGAGTTATGTCCTATTTATCTTGGCGTGGGTTTTCAGATCTAAGAACTCGGTCTTAATTCTTACGGACATGTTTGGTAGATATTTGGGAATGCACATGGGATCTTCAGTTACTCAGCTCAAAATGCGGGCACTAGATCAATTTCTTGCATAGAAATATTCTAGCAACGACATAACAAGAACCTGAGCTATCTGGCGAATAGATCTCTACGCACTCATGTGGAAAGCTACACTCAACACGACTGTGCCTGGATCTACGTAACCACAAAAAAATCTAGCATTTCAGTGCCTCCTATAATCCAGCATCATATTTCTATCAAATCATGAAGGAAAACTATACGTGGAAGAGTTTTTTGTGCATATAGTTCTAATTCAGAGGCCTGATCTTCTTTTGGAGCATTGGCATCTTGACCATGGCAATTGTCTTAGGCTTGGTTGCATCAAAGGTTTACAGCCTCACTAAGTCTCCTCTGCACTTAAATCACAAAGAATTACTTATAGCTTAGTATGGATAGTAACAGGTCATGAATGCAATAGCCAACTGTGATCAAAACGTCCAAGCCTGCAGTGAAGGAATCATGCATTCGAATGGTATTGGATGAGTAAACATTTGATCTCATTTCTGCTCTGCGCATGTGGATGGAATTGAGCCATTAATTTTGCATGCATGGCGACGACACTGCAGATTGATTGTCTCATCGCATCAATTTGGTAGAAACTGAAAAGGCATGCAGTGAAGTCCAAACAAAGGTGTATTGTTTGTCTTTATTTATTATATAGTCATTTTCATTTAAAAAGTAATCTCAGTTTATTACTTTTTTTAAAAAAAATTAGTCTAGTTGTCATATTGTCTTCGGACGCATTTTCGGTTGAAACCGACGTCCATTTTTTTAACATGGCTAAGTTGAATCGAATGGAAAAATTCGAAGGAAAATATTTTTACACATGGCAGGTGAAAACTCAGTTGTTGTTAATCAACAAATATTTGTGGGAGATTGTGGATGGCAAAGCAAAGAAACCAAGAGATGCAGATGAAGTGGCAATATGGGACATCAAAGATCAAAAAGCCATAGCAATCATTGGATTGGGATTATCTGATGCATATTTGCATCATATAGATTTGTCAAAATCCTCAAATACAATTTGGACTACACTAAACAAACTATTTGGATCGCAAGCAGGAAGCGCAGCAGTATCACTAAAACAAAAGTTGTTCGGACTCAAAATGGAGGAAGGTGACAACATGGTGGAACACATAAGTAAGTTTCGTTCTGTATTGAATCAATTAGCTGGAATCAAAGTAGATGTTCCCGACGATGATGCAAAGTAGTTTTACGTAATAGCATGCATCCTAGCTATTCTAATATGGTCTTCACTTTGAGAAAAATCAATCCAAGTCTGGAAGACTTGATTTCTTCTTTGATAGAGGATGAAAATAGAACAAATAAAATTGAAACAGAAGAAAAAGCATTATATGGAACACATGGTAAAAAGAGATACAGTCATTCTTTCAAGCAAGGTTCAACCTCCCAGGATCCAAAGAAAAGGCTTATTTGTCACTATTGTAATGTGTCTGGACATGGAATAATGTTTTGTAAACAACGAGCTAGGGATCTGTTGGATGGTAAATTGAATAATAAATCTTTTATTTCTGAAAATAGAGAAGAAGAAAGTGATTGGGAAGCAGGATCCAACCATTCACATGATAGAGAAGTTGTTGCTCAAGATAGTGAAGAAGACTTTCTCTTCTAAAAAGAATGCATCAAATGGAGGATGGAGGCATAGGAGGCTGAGGTTATTCAACAACCTCTCATCAGTCACCAATGATGGGGCCACACGAAGATGTGGTGATAGTGTGTGTGTGAGTTTTCTTTCTTTTCAGAGTTGCAGTTGATTTCAGTTGTGTGCAGCATGATTCTTTTTCAGTGTTCCTATTATGGCTTGAATAAGTGAAATGTTCACATTGAGGGGGGGAACATGGTCTCAATGTTCCATTTTCTCTTTTCATATTTGTTATTAGTGATCAGTATTTCCTACATAATTCCCTGAAGGAAAAACATTGTGGATAGATGAAAGCACAAGGAAGAGCAACGCATCATGATATTGAGGTTGTTGGTTGTCCTATAAAACCATCCATGTTGAGGTTGTTGGTTGTCCTATAAAACCATCCATGTTGAGGTTGTTGGTTGTCCTATAAAACCATCCATATTGAGGTTGTTGGCTGTCCTGTAAAACCATCCAGATCATGAGCACGCACGGGCGGCACGCTGCAGAAGGAAGTGCAATTGTTGTTCTCCCATGTTCGCACTAAGGGGGGGAATGTTAGGAATCATTATGTTAGTGCTTACATTATAGTGTGAGTAATTACGTGAGTAATTATATGAAGTAAATATAATGTAATGTAATTGTAAATGAGTTGTTAAAACAACTCATAGTGATTAGATAGTGTATTGTTACGTGAGTAACAATACACTTTGTTAAGAGATTTGTTGGTTAAACAATCTCCATAATTATAGGAATACCTTTCCTATATATTTGTATGATGTGGATGTTTGAGATATAACAAAGAAGATATAATATTATTGTGTTAGTTTCGTGTGTAAATCTGGACTGATTCTTCAAAGATATCCTTCCCTTTTCTTGAATTTCTATGATGAAGACCTTGATGAAAACATGATCAACACCTAGATCTGAACTCTCACGAGTTTTCACTTCTCAAAACATGGGTATGTTCTCAAACAATGCAAAGGTTACTAGAGACATTGGAATCCTAGTCTATGCATGCATACTTTTGCAAATGGATTTTAATCTTCGTGGATACACAAATGCAAATCGGGAGTACAAGGTAGGATCTAATGTTTAGTTGTTTTTATGGTGGGATATTGACAAGACAAACTTGAATATGTTAGATCTTTGACAACCTCTACAATACTTGAACAACTATCGGATAAAATGCTTCAAACAATCAAGGTATGTTCTTTCAACCAGAAGAGGCACTTGTGGAAGCCCATATTGCACTCTTCACACAATCTTTGAGACCTCACCACAAAATCTTGAAGTAAATAACTCAATTAAATACAATAATCCTTGATCAAACCACGCCTAAGGTACCCCAAAGGATTATAAGCAATATCAATTGACAAATGAAGGATGAAGTAATTTTAAACTACTTGTTTTAGTGCTAAATGAAAGCTCTTCTGACAAATAAAATTACATGTTCCACTAAACTATCAATAGGAATGAGATTTTTGTGATTTAGTAAATACCAAATCAATGCAAGATTACAACAAGAACAATGAAAAATATTTGTAGGAATTTAGATATGATAGCAGACATCATATTGCCCAGAAAAACATAGAATTAATTCAAAAGCTTGTTAGATTCATCAGCAGGGGAGAGTTTCATCAACAATCTCAAAGTTGTGTGATGGCTATACACTTGTAACCAACTCACATTCATGAAGAACTAACACATAAGACATTAACCAGGTTCTTTGGAGGGTTTCTCAGAAGATGGACTTCTCTCAAAAATTTGCTCATGAATTTCAATCTCCGACCATTTACAATTTTCCAAAATGCATTATATACTTCATGCCACATTGGAGCCTTCTTTCCCAAGAAAAGAATATGCCATGGGATCAAGTTTGTTACAAACAACCTTCATGATTTTTAGAAAGTGACATGAAATATAAAAACGTTCATAGAATGCCATGTGTGCAAAAATTTTAAATCATTAGAAAATTTCGATCATTATACATCCCGAAGCTACATTTTTCATCATTGAGGCATACGACACCTTTTCACTCATCATTTTTACTTTTTACCTTTCCAAATTCGCTCTCTGACAACTTCTAGATCTTACTTTTTCATTTTTTCTCGGGCACGAGAAAAATTATATCAAAACACCATGGATCAAAGAATCAAGCCACAAAAATGATGACAATGTTCTTGCAGGCCAAGACAACCCAAAATAACTAAAATTTGATGAAATTTGATGCAAAACGTGATTCCAAGCTTCTGGAGCTCCCATGGTGGCCAAAACAAAGAATGCATAACAACCGTTGATCTTACTCAAATTTTAATATTGGCCCTCCACGTGGAAGACGAGGCTTAGAAATAAGGCTTGATTTTTCTGTTTTAATTTTTAGATAAGGCCAGACACGTGGCAAAATATGATTGGATCGGGTGCATGGTTTAAAATATGCACTTTACAACCTTTTCAAAATTTGGAATTTTTTTCTACTTTTCCCCACCTACCTCCACGGGCTTGCCATGTGTCCACAAGGTGGGTCCCAGTATGAAACCGCGGATCAATTCTACATATTTTACTATTTTTTTTTCGAAAAAAGGAAAATTTTCCAAAAAAACTCCACGGGCCTCGCACGTCCCGATTTCTTCCCTGCCATGTGGCACTCTCTGATTCGCTTTGGGACCATCTTTCTCATTCTTCCTTCATACTTCCTTTGCAAATTTTGAAAAATTTCAAAATTCACCATTGACGTGCTCACCTTTGACGTTCAAAAATGGACACGTGTCTCACTCAAATTGGCTATAGAGGCATGCTCCCCTTTTACAAATTTAACCAATTTTGTGAAAAAGGCAAAATTTCCCTTTTACCTTTGAAGGCCCACGCTCCCATTTTTGCCTTCCTGGACACATGTGTCCATATGATTGGAGCGGAGCCACATTCCATTTTTCAACTTTAGAAAACAAAGCAAAAAAACATTAAGTTCTTCCTTGACCCCTTCCTCCATTTTACAAATCTTTGGACATGTGTCCTCTTCTTCGATTGGTTCTAGGACTTGGCCTAATTTTTACTTTTACCATTTTGAAGTAAAAACTTCAAAGTCAAAAACATCTTCCCCTATATTACGCATTTTCTGGACACGTGTCCACCGTGATTATTACCAGGGCTTCACCACAAAAATTTACTTTAAATTTTTACCGAAAACTATGAAAATTCTCAAAGGTCCTCCACCATCCGTATCCTCTCTACCCAAAAACCTGCCATGTGTCCTCCTCTGATTGGAGTGGGGCTAAAAATGACTTTTGAACTTTATAAAAATAGTGTTAAAAACTCTAAGTCCCCAATCCAGCCCGCTCCTCCATTTTGATCTTTCCTAGACATGTGTCCACCTATGATTGGCCGTGGGTCCTTGCTCCAAGAGTTTACCTTAACCATTTGAGCTGAAGAACATCAAAATTTCACAAGATTTTTTGCCACCCACATCCCCTCTGACCAAAATATTGTGTCCTCCTTTGGTTGGTCTGGGGTTTTGGGAAAAATTTTAACTTTGAAAAATTTACAAAATAAAACCAAAATTTTCCAAGGAGAGCTGGCTGCCCACAAATCCCAAACCAATGAAAACATGCCACGTAGGAAACTTTGAAAAAGGTGGATCCATGGAGCCAAATTTGCCACTTTGTCAAAAAATCCAAAAATGACAAGTTAGAAACATTTTCCACGCTCCTCCTCGGCCAATAGGAACCCGCCACGTTGCCATTACATGTAGAGGATGAATTTGATGGAAAAATGATGCCCGTATGACCATCAAAATGTAAAAACTTAAAGGGATGCCCTAGAATTCAATTTTTTCGCCAAGGACAGCAAATTTCTAGATTTTGAATCAATGAAGCATGTTTTGATAGCATTTTTGATCTAGGAATTTCTATGATGAAGACCTTGATGAAAACATGATCAACACCCTAGTTACGAACTCTCATGAGTTGTCACTTCTCAAAACAAGGGTATGTTCTCAAAACAATGCAAATGTTACTAGAGACATTGGAATCTAGTCTATGCATGAATACTTTTGCAAATGGATTTTAATCTTCGTAGGTACATAAATGCAAATCACGGGTAGTATAGGGTAGGATATTTTTTTAGTTGTTTTTTTATGGTGGGATATTGATGAAGACAAACTTGAATATGTTAGATCTTTGACAACCTCTACAATACTTGAACAAGTATCGGATAAAATACTTTAAACAATTAGTATGTTCTTTCAACCAAAAGAGGCACTTATGGAAGCCCATGTTTCACTCTTCACACAATCTTTAAGACCTCGCCAAAAAATATTGAAGTAAAGAACTCAATTAAACACAAAAATCCTTGATCAAACCACGCCTAAGGTACCCCCAAAGGCTTACAAGCAATCTCAATTGACAAATGAAGGATGAAGTGATTTTAAACTACTTGTTTCAGGTCTGCGAGATGAAACCTCTTACGAAAAATAAAA
The DNA here is from genome assembly GCA_018340775.1 of Taxus wallichiana var. yunnanensis. Taxonomy (NCBI): domain Eukaryota; kingdom Viridiplantae; phylum Streptophyta; class Pinopsida; order Cupressales; family Taxaceae; genus Taxus; species Taxus wallichiana. The sequence goes on from CM031234.1 coordinate 542,323,120, forward strand.
TTGCATGTTCCACTAAACTATCAATAAGAATGAGATCTATGCGATTTAGTAAAGACCTTCAATGCGGGATTACAACAAGAACAATGAAAAATATTTGTAGGAATTTAGAAATGATAGCAGACATCATATTGCCCAAAAACAGATAGAATTAATTCAAAAGATTGTTAGATTCATCAGCAAGGGAGAGTTTCATCAACAATCTCAGAGCTGTGTGATGGCTATACACTTGTAACCAACTCACATTCATTAAGAACTAACACAGAAGACATTAACCAGGTTCTTTGGAGGGTTTCTCAGAAGATGGAATTCTCTCAAAACTTTGCTCATGAATTTCAATCTCCAACTATGTACACTTTTCCAAAATGCATTATATACTTCATGCCACATTCAAGCCTTATTTCCCAAGTAAATAATATGCCATGGGATCAAGTTTGTTACAAACAACCTTCATGATTTTTAGAAAGTGACATGAAATAGAAAAAGCGTTCGCGAGGATGCCGGTGTGTAAAAATTTTAAATCATTAGAAAATTTCGGATCATTATCCATCCTGGAGGTATGTTTTCATCATTGATGAATGCAGACACCTTTTCACTCATCATTTTTACTTTTACCTTTCCAAATTCGCTCTATAACTTCCAGATCTGAATTTTTCATTTTTTCTCGGCCACGAGAAAAAATTATATCAAAAACACCATGGATCAAAGAATCAAGCCACAAAAATGATGTCAATGTTATTGTAAGGCCAAGATGACCCAAAATAACCTAAAATTTGATGACATTTGATGCAGAAAATGTGATTCCAAGCTTCCTGGAGCTCCCATGGTGGCCAAAACAAAGAATGCACAACAACCATCGATCTTACTCAACTTTTAATATTGACCCTCCACGTGGAAGATGAGGCTTAGAAATAAGGCTTGATTTTTCTATTTTAATTTTCAGATATGGCCAGACACGTGGAAAAATATGATTGGATCAGGCCCATGGTTTAAAATATGCACTTTACAACCTTTTCAAAATTTGGAAATTTTTGTTACTTTTCCTCGCTTTGCCTCCCGGGCTCGCCACGTGTCCACAAGGTGGGTCCCAATGAAACCTGTGGATCAATTATACACATTTTACTCTTTTTTTTCAAAAAAGGAAAAATTTCCGAAAAACCTCTGTGGGCCTACACGCCCGATTTCTTCCCGCCATGTGGCCCTCTCGATTCATTGTGGGACCATCTTTCTCATTCTTCCTTCATACTTCCTTTACAAATTTTGAAAAATTTCAAAATTCACCGACTGACCAGCGCTCACCTTTGACCTTCAAAAATGGACACATGTCTCACTCGGATTGGCTGCAAAGGCATGCTCCCCTTTACAAATTTAACCAATTTCACCAAAAGGGAAAAATTTTCCTTTTACCTTTGAAGGCACACATTCCCATTTTTGCCTTCCTGGACACATTTCTCCATATGATTGGAGCGGAGCCACATTCCATTTTTCAACTTTAGAAAACAAAGCCAAAAAACATTAAGTTTTTCCTTGACCCCTTCCTCCATTTTACAAATATTTGGACACGTGTCCTCTTCTGATTGGTTCCGGAACTTTGGCCCAATTTTTTACTTTTACCATTTGAAGTAAAAACTTCAAAGTCACCAAAACATCCGCCCCTATATTCTGAATTTTCCTGGACATGTGTCCACCTGTGATTGCTCATGGGGCTTCGCCATAAAAATTTACTTTAACTTATTTCTATCAAAACTATGAAAATTCTCAAATGTCCTCAAATTATCTGCATCCTCTCTACCCAAAAATGTGTCACATGTCCTCCTCTTATTGGAGCGGGGCTAAAAATGAATTTTGAACTTTAGAAAAATAGTGTTAAAAACTCTAAGTCCCCAATCTAGCGCACTCCTCCATTTTGATCTTTCTTAGACACGTGTCCACCTATGATTAGCCATGGGTCCTTGCTCCAAGATTTTACCTTAGCCATTTGTCTTTGAAGAACATCAAAATTTCACAAGGTTTTTCTTGCCATCCGCATCCCCTCTGACCAAAATATTATGTCCTCCTCTGGTTGGCTGCGGGGTTTTGGGCAAAATTTTAACTTTGAAAACTTTGCAAAATAAAACCAAAATTTTCCAAGGAGAACTGGCTACCCGCAAATCCCTAACCAATGAAAACATGCCACGTAGGTAACTTTGAAACAAGTGGAGCCGTGGAGCCAAATTTGCCACTTTATAAAAAAATGACAAGTTAGAAACATTTTCCGCTCGCTCCTCGGCCAATAGGAACCCGCCACGTTGCCATTACATGTAGAGGATGAATTTTATGGGCAAATGATGCCCGTATTACCATCAAAATGTAAAAAAATCAAGGAATGCCCTAGAATTTAATTTTTTTCACCAAGGACGGCAAATTTCTCGATTTTGAATCAATGAAGCATGTTTTTATAGCATTTTTGATCTAGGAATTGGATTTTCAAATACAAACAAGTATGGATTGATCAATTTTTATTTTTCATGATTGGGCAAAGGGAAAAAATGACATAACCCGCAGATTTGAAAAATTAGGGCACAAATAATGGCAAACTTGGGTGTTTCTTCACAAATGAGGGAAAAATAACAAGTTTATGAGTATTTATAAAGCATTGAGCTTGAGGGAGGAATTGCAGACCACAAAACCGAAAGATAAAACATTTTTGAGCATGTATAGATTTGAAAAAATTGGGAAACATGGTGCAAGCTCAAAAATGGCACCAACACCATCGATCTCCAAAACCATTCTCCAAGATCTTTGATCATCAAAAAACTCGAAATAGCCTTTTTCTACTTGGAGCGACTTAATGATAACTTTTGATAGTGGTCTGATCATCACCTTGCACTTATTTACATTGAAATCATTGCACATGCTCCTCCAATCAACTTGGAGACACAAATATATCTTACCATGTTTCTATGAACTCGTCTTCCATATGCAAGGAACCCCAATTTCCCTTATTTGGTTTGGCTCAACTGAGGGAGCCAACTCCTGTCAATTTAAACCTCCACAAGCTCCCACTAATCTACGTTATTTCCTATGAGTTTGGTTTACCAAGACAATATATGTTTTCCCCTATGGCCGACTCTGATATCCTTTGTCAGGATTGACGAACCACATTCCGAGCTCGAGATCCTACATAGTAATGAATTTAACAAAATCACCTCTCCATTATACATAATCAATCCACATTCTTCCACTCACCACTTATAACCATTTCCAAGATCATTCAAACCCAATATCTTTCATAAGCTAGGCCATATGAGCTCATATTGTTATATTTCTATTACTTGTGACTTGGTTCATTTTTTAAAAATAGCTCATCCTTGATTTATGATGGATAGAATGAGTTTACAGTTGTGATGTTCAATTCCTATTTGTCATTGACTCCTTGTAACCCTAAGCTCGATCATGGCCCGACCATCATCAAATTTTCTCCTAGTGACATGGCTTGGCCTTCATTAATCATGATCTATGTGATCCTTGTGTGAATATACCTTCACTTTCCATGTGCCCATAATCGAGCTTCTATAACTCGGTGCTTTCATAGTCTTCAGTGTAAACTCGGTAGGACAACGAGTTTCCCCATTTACGTCCATGTTACCATGATAAATTATTCACTTAGCTTACCAAGTTTGATGTGATATTAAGTCTTACATTGCTCATGAGCTCACCTATTGACAAGCTACCAATCTATTCAGGTGAGTCACTTACTCCACCTTGGGTGCCAACTCATTATGACTCGAGTTATTTCCACCTTGTTGTAGGATTGTAACTTGGTCTTCATAGCTCATCTAAGTATGTTCCAAGGTGGTAGTAGGACACCCCAAAACACTATCTACTAATTTTAACCATGTTTGGTCCTTGTTGGATGAATGTGAGCCCACCGGGCCAATTTATTTCTTCGGAAAAATTTGAAGCTGTGCAATTACTCTTGTTGCCAAATTTCACCCCAAAGTGCAAAATTGGATAACATTTTTGGTGACCTCTTGGGGATGATTTCATACTAAGCATGACTCCAGTAGCCTTAAGTCATCCATTGGGCATGGAGTCAATATTGGAATCCTGAAACTGATTTGGTTCCTTGCGATGGATCCTAGAATCCCCTTGAGCATGAAGTATACTAAATATCGAACTCCCTAGAATGCTAAGCATGAAGTGTACTAAATCTAATGAATACTTGGTATCTAGGCATACTACAAAAATTTGAAATAAGAAACCGAGGAATTGGGAAAATCTTGAAACTTTATTTGAAAATTTGAACTTTTATCTTCCTTGAAAAACTGTCAATGATGAAACAATGTGCACAACAACACAATAGTGACAACGAAAAACAAAACACACTGAAACTAAAAATCATACATGCCCCAATCAAAACATTTAGGGTGTGCAATGCACTTATTCTATTGATAACAAACCTATTCCTATCCTACACTAACCGAAGGCACAAATGAGCTAATTTACCCCTGGCTGGTTATACAAAATAGCTCCCTTTCCTCACAATGGGAAGCCATGTAGATGATTTGACAATGGACATGGTTGAGACTGAGAGTGAAAAATTGAAACAGCCCAATTATCCACTTGGTTTACCAAGGCATCAACTAGAAAGAGAAAGAATGTCTCTTTTAGTTTCTCTACATTTTTCCTGTAGAGGCATTGCAACTGATCCTCAAAATTGTGAAATTCATCCTCACATTTTGAAATGAATGTGACTGGTTCTGCTTCTCCTTTGGCTTCAATGAAGCCAAATATCTTATGGGGCATGGTCTAACTTTGTTTGAATACTCCTGTTGCTCTAAACTTCAACTTTAACAAGAAATTCTAGCTAAAGACATCCTTGAAAAATATGGTTTCTCATGACCTGATTTCCCTCTTATTGAAAATTTACAAGCAACTCATCTTTCACTGGATGGATGGTATGGAATTTGAAAATTCAAACCTTCCTATTAGCAGATTTTTAAGATTGTTAGGGAAGAAAAATCTTCTAGAATACTTTCCTTTATCATAGACTCATTAACCAAAATAGGTTCCATAACAAAAAATAGGAAGCTCTTCATGACATAATCTTTGTTCAATGATTCCAGAGATAGTCCTATCTTCTCCTTGTGTTTCTCCTTTACGTGTGATGAGGGATATAGAAGACTAAATTCCTGTAATTTTGATTCCTAAGGAAAATTATGAGTAATGAGCTTTTCTTGAGCATGTCCCTCCATAGAAATCGAGTAATTTGTGTAGACACCAAATTTGTGTCTTACGACACCTCGTGCCCCATCTCATTTCGAAACCTAACCTCACCACCTAAACCTTACACAATTATTTATTAATTACTTTATAATTAATAAATCCACATCTCCAACCTTGCCACCTCATCATGACCTAGCCTTAACCCTAAACTAACCTAATTAAGACCTATGACTTGGTCTAGACTCACACCCATGACTCATCACCCCTCACCCATACCAAAACGAACCTAATAATGACTTGACCAAGCCCACAAATGATCCCTCGGGAGAAAGGAGGAAAGATTGTTTGGCTATTTTACTAAAAATAGCCCACTTTGACTTAACTGACATCGGTTCCTACTCGACCGCCATCGGTTACCTAACCGCCATCGGTTCCCTGTAAATGACCTCCCCCAACCAAAAAGAAAGGATCCAGAATTCATTTGCAAGATAGAGAAAGTGAAGAAAGAGGAGAGTTTCGAGAGAAGGACGTCGAGCCCAAGATTGCAGTAATCGAGTAACTAGATAACCTTCTCACTCGTCCAAGCATTGGAAAATTCAGAGGATAGCTTCATCAGCTCACTTTTGATTGTCGGATCATCCCACCTAAATCTGGCATTCATCACTGCATTCCTCAGACCTGAATCTTCATCAAGAACGAGTAAGTAGTGTCTTGTATGTTTCTAAACACCATTTCTTGAACTTTTGATTCATAGTAATTATAAGCTCACTCCTAGATCTACCACTGCCCAGACACCACCATGCACCTAACCTTCATCCATACATCCTTGTATTTCCCAGAAGATAGTTTTATCACTCTCTGAGTCTTCCCCATCATCTCACTATTCCCCTCAACCATCCACCAGTCTTAAAAACCCCACAATCACCCTACAATCAACCTCTACCTAGAAGCACCTAGATTACTGACCCTACCGGTGTCGGTTATCCCCTACTGGTAGTGGTTCTCTAAGCTAGGTGCATTCGGTTATCCATGGCCGATGCGCATCGGTCACTGACTTATACCCAAAACCATCCTTTCACCTATTTGTCTCCTGACAACCTCAGATCCGGCCTGGTCTATCCCTATAACTTGACCTAAACGTATCAATAACTAGTGACCAAACAAACAACATGACATACTATTATTGGTAGTCTAGTCTCTATTGCTTTTAAGTAATGAGATACCTAAATCGTGAGTTTGCAATAGCTTCTTTATTACCATTTGCATCAATTTGTATTGAAAGGGAGCTGACCACCTTCAAAAGGAAGTTTAATATTTCTTGGCCCAAGGCAGTTCCCTCATTTATTGTCTAACTAAAATCTGGTGGTCTTGCATTCTTATTCACAGGTAGTCCTTCCCAGACAAAAAGGAGTTCTTCGCAATCGATCTGATCTCTCTACGGTACGCGCACACCTTCCCAACACTCCACAGGTATTCCTCCTAGCCCTAACCCTTATCTGTTTCTCAAGAGAATGAAAAGATAGAAGTAACTCTATTCTAGAATGGAAACATTCTATGTGAAACATTTTGGCACGCCCGGTGGGACCCTTCTCGGGTTTCTTTCTTTCTTGCTTGCTTTCATATAGGGAGCACACTTGCTATTTTCTTCTTCTAAATATTCACAAGATATTTTGTCATTTTGGTAAAAGAATTTGTCTTTCTTCCTCATCTTTGCATTAGTGAAAGTCATCTTCTTTGTTTCATCGAATATCATTTTCGATTTGGGTTTAAAACACGTGCATTACATTATTGCTGGCTATTTTTAATTCTAGTGAATGTAGATTAAGTAACAGGTCAATCGTACACGTGGGGGTGATATCCATGGTATTGACAAGAAATTAATCTTACTTTCACTGCACAACACATACCAAATCACATCATAATCAACACAACAGCTCAAACATCCCCCCTTTTCCGCGGTATTCCTCCACCCGATTGAGGTAACCTTATAAGCCAAAACAAACTTGACATCTCCCTTAGGTCTTTTGTTTAGGATTGACATCATCTTGCGTCTAAGGCATAAGCCCACAATAATTAAAACTAATCCTAGGGTTAGTCTCTTGATTTGCTTGTGCATCTTGCTTGTTTTTAGTTATGTTTCTCTGTCATACACTGTTTCAGTGATCACTTCAGAACAGTTTGGTGGGTATACTAAGCATTGTTAATCCCAAACCAGCAGCTTCTTACATCTTCTCTTTGCTTTCACAGTGACTGACACCGGTCCTATTCTACCGACATCGGTTAACCCCGATAAGCGCTTGGCTTTACTGATCGGCCAGACATCGGTTATCGACCGATATGCTCGTTCTTATCTTTCACAATTCTCGACAAACCAACAACCTACCAATTCCACATTTTGTTGTTGTTTCATGCGGATTGACTAATTCACTTTGTTTCCCCTTGTCCATGGTTGTTATAACCTAGAAACAAGCCGCAACCATGGTTTCACATGCCTATTCCGTGCCTTTTCCTGAATCACCCCCTTCACATCCTATGGGGAATCCTACGGATACCAGTAATTTTCCCAAGATCCCTGTAGGAGATAAGGACTTTGCCAAATTTTTGGATGCTAATCCTAGCGCCGTGCAACATTATTTGTCTCATACCCCTGACCATACACCCGATGGTCAACTCCTTGTTGGTATGCCTATTAGTATAGCAGCTCATTTGGCTCCTTCCCCACCTAATAACTCCGCTTCACCGTCTTCATCCTTAGCTCCGTCTCCCAGCACAGTGGCTTCGTTAGTTCATACTGCACCGATTGGCTTTCCTTTGGTTAATCTAGGGCCCCACATATCACTACCATCCACTACCCCTTTCATAACTTGCTCTCTGCCACCTATCCACACGAGCTTTCCTTCTCAAGCTCCGCCCACCTTTTCATTTCCACAAACTTATCCGGTGGCCTCAACATCTTATATAGGACACCCTTATTCGGTCACCTCAACACATTCGTCATCAATACCTTATCAATATTTAACCCCACCTTTGTCTAGTAGCGGCTCTTATCCTCCTCGTTTACAACAACCACACCATCATCTTACCCAACCACTTGATTTAATCAAACAAATGATGGACAAGATGCAAAATCTGGAGGCTTCTGTTTCAGGAAGCCGTAACACCCTGACATATGAGCAAGTTTGTCGGGAGCCTATTCATCCTTCTGTCCCCCTTCATTCATATCCTCCTCAATGGGAATTACCAAAATTCACTCGCTTTAATAGTAAGGAGGATCCTCAAACACTTGCGATCGTTTAGACATGCCTGCTTTATCGATTGCTCATGATGATGCCTTACTTACTCCGCACCTTTCCCATGTCCTTATCGGGACCCACCTTGGAGTGGTACGGTGCTTTAATCCAGCACTCAATCTTCTCCTTTAACAATTAGCCCAATCTTTCTTGGATCATTTCTCCATCAATATTGCCAAGAAAGTATCCATCACTGACCTCTATGCCATCCGACAATTTGAAGACAAATCTATCATGATTTCGTTGGACGATGGCGGGGCCTCATCAACCAACTTACTTATGCCTTACCTCGAGGGCCGAACTCATCAACTCTTTACGCGGGCTGCACTAAGCACATTTCTCCCACCCTCCAAATTCAAACTTTCCACACCTTTGATGAGGCCTTTACTATGGCTCGAAACTAGAGATTCGAGCCTTAGAGGAGGAGAAATTGAGGTTGCACAACAAAAACTCCAATTTCTGAACCCAAGACTCCACCAACAAACCCAACACCACCAATTCTCACGCATCGGATGCTTGAAATCAAAAGGAGTTGTACACGCGGTGATGGTCAAATCCCAAGCACCATCTAATACCCACAAAAAGCCACCTATAAGTATAAAGCGAGCCCATCAATTACACTCCCTTGGGAGAAACTTATGGTGTGATCTTGGACAAATTGCTCAAAGCAGGAGCTATCACCTTGCCTCCTGTTAAACCTCACTCTAGGTTTGATTCCACCCGTGCTATACCTTCTTGGTAGTAAAAAAATGACTTACTGTAACTTCCACCGCATGTGAAGGGACACGGTCACGAAAAGCTGCAAGATGTTGAAAAACATAGTGCGGAAATGGTTGATGCGGGGGATATAACCCTCGATAATCCTAATGCCCCTATTAATCAAAATTTGAAAATCTTCAACAAACCATTCCCAAATCATTCATCTAACGATAACATAAACCAAGACACCTTAGGCGAGGAGAAGAGTGTTCATGAAATCCATGCGATTTTCAACTCCCACCAAAAGCTTCTATCGAGAAATTACTGAATCAAGCCTCTTCACTACGTGGGATCCGCACCCCCTTCACCACCATCAAGACAAGATGATAACCTTGCCATTCCTTTACCCATAAAGGAATTAACCACCCAGAGTTCTCTTCTCACGAATGAGTCTTCTTACACCACATCCCTGCAAGACTGTGAGCGGATGTTATCTAACTTATCTATTTCCCAAACATTTCCTTCCATCACTCTTGTTGTAAAAGAAGAAGGCTTGCCACTTTTTCTGTCATCCTTAGAAGAGAAACCTCTCGAACCGACATCACCAAACTCCTTAATCATGACGGATCCCCTCAAACATGCCCTCCTACCTATTAGTTCTTCATCGCCTAAATCTTTTCAGCGACCGGTTGACCTCTTAACACCCATTGATACAGCACCTCATTTACCCCTTGTATCACACCCACAGTGGACCGGAATCACAACCCACCTCTCTTCCATACAAAATTTCTTCTTCACACGTGAAGATTGTCATCCCTCAGAAGATAGACGAGTCCTATGGGAGCGTTTGAGTACACCATGCTCTACTCAAATGCAGATGACCGATCCAGACACCTCTACCATATACATGAGGTGTTTACAAAAGCTCAAAATGCCTATGTCCTCATCTTCACCCCCTCATCTCTCTGAATACCTCATCCACCTCTATTAACCTAACCAAACCTTCCCCTACGCTTGGGACTTCACGATACCCATCCTAACACACCCACCTAAATGGTTAGATTTATCCAAAAATAAAGCCGTCCATCCACCTAGAGAGAGACCCACCCGATCTCCTCAAGTCCAATCTATGCCTCTGTCACAACTAAAACCCTCACCATCACACCTACCTTCTATATTGGGACCTCACCCCTCCACCTTGCCTCAATACATCATACCTCCTGCGTTTTCTTTAAAATGACCTGCACCTTCTGCACCCATCCAGAGATCCACGGGTGTATCAACACCATCACCCCAAGTATCCTGTCCACCTACCAACCCTAAACAAACTCCATCATCAAAGGATTTGTTTGCTGTCACTCCTCTTTCCCCGTGGTTGTTTCCTGCCACCACGTCATCTGTGGCCTCATCATCTAACCAGCTAAACATGACTTCTGCATCGCGAAGAAGCCACATTTAGTTAAATCCAATTATCAAAACCCCTTGTCTAAACCACCACCCATATGAACCAACCATACCCAACCATTACCAAAACCCACCCATCAATAGCCTCATCTTCCTCGACTTTGACCCTCGAAAGGATCTTACGCCAAGATCCTTGATATGTTGGTGGAGAATGCGACCATTTCCCTACCCCCACTCGGACCCTATGATCCATCTAAACCTCGACCTATAGGTTATGATGAGTCTAAAATCTGCGCTTACCACCGCACACTTTAGGACATGATGTGAGGGATGCAAGCTTTGAAAGCCATCCTTCGTCGATCACCTATCTCGGATAGAAAGGTTAAGAAAGACAACTTACGAAGGGAGAAACCTTTAGCTTGATCCCCTCTCTATACCACTGTCCCCACCTCACCAAAATCTATCATTATTGCAACCCCACCTCTCGAAGACAATGACTTATCCACTGCCATCTTCCTCCTCTCGTGTTCACGAGATCAACATGATTAGTATTGCTACTCGAGGAGTGGAGAAAAACAATGGGAAAGCTAAAGAAAGCACACACTGCGGCCTCTCTTTCTCCGTCACGCCATCCCATCACACCACCACCTAAAGTGGTTATTCATGGACCTACCTACCCCATCTCTACGATGGAGTTTCCCATCGTACCATGATCAAACAACTTCACCGATTCACAATCACCTGTAAAAATGACAACTTTGTATGATCTCATTCAACCTCTGAATCTCATCGACAAGCTCTCATTGAAATCCTTGAGGATAGAGGTCTACCTAACGAAACCTTTCCCGTTGCCTCCATCTTAACACTGACCACGTTGCTTCTCTCACCAAACAATCTACCACTTTTGTCCTGTCTGACGACCCAAGACTTCTTTGTTTTCTCTCAGAAGATGAAATTGTCGTCTTTGGTGTAAGAAGATCGACCCCTCTTTTCATCTCGGCTTACGTCAGGGACATCCGATGTATGTCGTGTTATGATTGACGGGGTGCTAGCCTAAACATCATCTCTTCCAAAGCCTTCCAAAAATGAATATCCCTTCTATTTGCATGTGTGTGCTGACCCCACCATGTTGCGTTCATTCATGATGCTATTACTTCTACTTTAGGCACCGTGATCCTTAACATTCGTGTAGGGCCACGTACCTTACCCGAACTCTTCTATGTCCTTGAGGAGAATTCGAATACAACATGTTGTTAGGCCGCCCTTGGATCCGGGCTATGGGATGCGTTCCCTCCACCTTACATAGATGCATAAAATTTGAGTATGAGGAAGTCATACACCGTAAAAGCTGATGCTCCCCCCTTCAAAACTTACAATATGTTATATCACCCTAATGATGTGCTTGTACCGTCAAGGCACCCATTCATCAACCCAACCATCTACTTTGACCACACCTCGACCATCCACCTTAGCCACACCTACACCTTGACCAATGAAACCACCACCGCAAATACCACTTCCTTCCCCATGGACAACATCCCAACCTCGGATCCCTTGGTAGATGTTTTGACGCCTTACTTTGGGGAGTATCACCTATATAACATTAGCACTTTCCATACCCCACAGGAGTACGGATAGTTACATGCGCATCCTACCTACGACCGTCGTGTGGGGGAGGTGATCTCCTACGGACCACCTAATTGCCGCACCAACCTAACGTATGGGGGTGTCGACGCATCCTCTGTTACCCCCAGAACCTCCCCTTGGTGTGGTTCCCTTCAATCTGATTTTCAATATCTAACAAATCGTCGTTTCACCCTCACCTTCTTGACTCATTTGTGCTTGGAAAGGTTTTGGTTTCGGTCTTTATGAACAAGGCCGACATCTGATCATTCCCATGTGACTACACGCGAACACAAAGATCGTAGTGGTCTTGGATTTTCTGAACACTTACACCAAAGAAACCTTGTGTCGGTTGTATCAGGGAAGACAATGACATTACCTCTTCCAACCATCATCACCTATTTTTCCATCTTCACCCACCAGAGTCGATAGACCCGAGAATCTATCCCTCTAACTTTTTTTTTTTCGTAAATGCTATCTTCACAGGGTCCTCTCACTTATCAACGTGATAATGAAGACCCATCTTCTCTTCCCTTCGTATCCAGGACATGATCGAAGAAGACTCACCTTGATTAATGTTGTTGAGTGCCGGGATGACGACTCCATCCTCACTTACCTTGGTGCGGACGACTCTTATATTCAGCCTTACCATCGAAACTCAAACCATGTTGAATGAGTCGACTATAGAAATCAACATCCACCACAGAGATGATCCTCACATTGTGAAGATCGGACAATCTCTTAACGCATCGAACAAACTACCTTCACTACCTTCCTCCGTGTGCCCCGACCAAGCTTTCACTTGGTCCTCTGCCGACATGCGAGAATCGATCCACGACATTTGTCCATAACATTACTCGAAACCCGACTCCAAACCGAGTTAAATGAAACGAGAAAAATGCATCCACGCATTTCCCTCTTGGTCAAAGAAGAGCTTCAATGACCATCCTTTTTGTTTCCTTCATCTTACCTATTGACTATCCTCAATGGATTTCTAACATCGTACCTATCACTAAAGTGACAGGGGGACTTCAGATATGTACGGATTTCTGGGACCTTAACCTCGCTTTCCCAAAGGATGACTTCCCCCTACCTAGTATTGATCAACTTGTTGATCTCACTTTGTGAGCCATGAGATGCTTTCTCTCATGGATGGCTTCTCGGGATACAATCAAATTTTGGTAGCCCAGCCGATCAACATAAAACCACCTTCATTACTCCTTGGGGAACCTTCTGCTATCGTGTCATGCCATTTGGCCTTAAGAATCTGGTGCGACCTATCAGCGGGCTATGACTTACATTTTCATGACATTATGCACACTATCCTTGAGGATTATGTCGATGATCTTCTTGGAAAATCTAAACATCGCGGTGAACATCTCGATGTTTTAACCATTATTTTCGATCTTTGTTACAATACTTTGTGTTCATCTTGACCAAAGAAATGTGTCTTTGGTGTCCTTTGAGAAAACTCCTTGGTTTTATCATCTCTTTGCGTGGCATTGAGGTCGATCAGCAAAAGTCAAAGCTATCCTAGAAATGCCCCCACCCACTAACCTCGAACAATTGCGTAGTTTGCGGGGAAAACTCCAATCTATCAGGTGTTTCATCTCACAACTCTCGGATCGATGTCAACCTTTCCATCATCTCCTTAAAAAGGACATTGTCTTTCAATGGAGCGAAGAGTGCCACCAAGCCTTTGAGGCTCTTAAAGCCTATCTCTTGCGACCACCGTGCTTGTCCCACCTCGGGATGATCACCCTTTCTACCTTTACCTTTACGCACTACCGACCATCTTTGTAGGAGCCATGCTCACACATCGTGACTCAGAGCATCGAGAACAAGCCATTTATTACATAAGTCGTACTCTTGTGGATTACGAGACTAGGTATACACATGTAGAAAAGTTGTGCCTAGCCCTATCATTCGTGGCCACCAAACTCGACATTACCTCTGAATCACAAAACTTTTGTCATCACCAATGCTGACCCCATCCATTATATGTATGCAAACCTCATCTAAACCAATGCATCGCCCGATGGCTTATGCTCCTCGCCCTCGACCTCGACCTTGAGTTTGTACACCGAGAAATCGGTCAAAGGACAAACTATCGCGAGACCAACTCGTGGAAGCCCCTTTACAGGGAACAATTTACCAATTTTACTTTCCACTGATGAACTCATCGCACTCTTTCACTCAGTGAGGTGTCGTATCCAATGACCCTCTTCTTTGATGGATCCAAATGCCAGTGCGGTGGAGGGGCAGGCGTTGTTCTCATTCCTCTTGATGTTGAACCTATGCCTCTTTCATTCCGGCTCGATTTCCCCTGCACTAATAATACAACGGAATACGAGGCCCTTGTTTTGGGTCTCCAGGTTGCGTTACACTTAGGTGTAAAGTCTATTAACATTTTCGGTGACTCTCAATTGGTAGTCAATCAAGTTATGGGCATCTACGATGTAAAAATGAGGAACTTCAAAAGTACAAACATTATGGATTCACTTTTGACCTTATTTACTCATTATTCTATCCAAACCATTCCCAGCTCAACTAATAAATTTACGGATACTATGGCTTGCTTGGCCTCGCAAATTCTGCCTCACCAGTGACTCGACATATTTGTCTTGGTCCAACAACTCTTTGCCCCATCTTACTCGATCCGGATGTTTGTATGGTAAATAATGTATCTGCTAATTCATAGGATACAGTATCACCAATTTCACGACTACCTTACAACCTCTGTTCTCACGACCTTCTTAGTAATGGCAAACACTTTTCTTAAAAGTGTTTCTCGTTATGTCATCATGGGGGACTCCTCTATAAATGTGGCTTTGATGGCATCCTCCTTCGATGTCTAACCAGTCGCGGAGGTCACCTATACCATCCAACAAGTCCATGACGGAATTTGTGGTGGACATTTTTAGTGGCCTTGCTTAGTGGCCAAACGGATCCTTCGCCTAGGCTATTATTGGCCTACTCTTAATAACATTTGCTACTGAATATGTTAAGTGTTGTGTTATGTGTCAACAACATGCCAACCTTCAACATACTCCTAGCCACCCGCTACTGGTCACAGTGCACGAGATCTTTGGCCTTTCTCACAATGGGGTTTAGACCTTATTGGTGAGATTCACCCCCTTCTTCACATGACGTCATTTGTTGGATAATCACGATACAATGAATATTACACTAAATGGGTGGAGGCCATTCCACTCATTTCAACCAAAAAAAAAAAAATCGTAGAGTTCATCAACCATCACATTATCTATCGTTTTGGTGTTCCTCATCACACGATAACGAGATAATGGAAAATCTTTCAAAAATAAGTTGTTCTGAGACCTTTGTGACAACTTTGGTATCAAACTTAGCTTCTCATCACCTTACTATCCACAAGAAAATGGTCAAGCCAAATCTTCTAACAAAACCTAACCAAAATTCTCATGAAAGTTGTTACTTGATTAAGGAAAAAAATTGGCACGATCACATCCCCTTTGCCCTTTGGGCTTATCGTACTAGCATTCGTACCTCCACTAATGCCACACCATTCTCTTTTTGGTATATGGTACCAAGGTTGTCTTGCCTCTCGAAATACAAATACCCTCCTAAGAATATCTCTCTAGGATATTCTCACCAATGATGATTTCCACCAAGAGCGGTTAGCCCAATGGAGCTTCTTGATGAGCGTCGTCTTACGACTCTTGACCACCTTCAAATCTATCAAAATGCATCAAGCGTGCTTATGATAAGCGACTTCATGAGCGTACCTTTAAGATTGGTGATCTTGTCCTCAAAGAGAATCAACATGTAACCAAACTAGAAAAGAGCAAATGGAAAATTTGCTCCAAATTGGATTGGGCCTTACATTATCACTCACACTTATGGATCGGGCACTTACCATTTAGCTTCGCTCAATGGTAAACCTGAGCCTGAACCCCTTAATGCCTTGCATCTTCGACCATTCTACTGTTGAATTTAGTGTTATATCACTTCTTATCTACCTTGCGCTTGTCCCTTGAGCTCATTTACCACCTCATACACCTTGTTTCATGCATCTCAAAATAGAATCAAGCTCACGTGGTTTGGTCATCATCTCCTCTTAAAGATGCCTTCCCCTTTTTAGTCTGGTCCATGACTTAAAAGTATCAAAATAACAAGTTCTCAATTATACAATTAGGGATATTCTTGAGTCAAACTTCCTGCACAAAATAGATGCTTCATGCCAAACGGACATCTAGACCTCTAAGTTATAAACTAGTTTGCTCCCTCGAAGGATAGACTATGTCTGAAAAATAGCCCCTCGAGCATATCTACTACTATAAGTAGTTGCTCCCTTGAAGGACAACTATCTAAAGTTAGCCTCTATCAGAAGCTTCTCGCGTTGATCGACTTCGTGAAGACCTCAAGAACAACAAAATGCATATCCCATATAGACTTCCCATCGATCGATCATATTCCGAGAAAAATAAAAGTAGCATTCAAAAGCACTTTTGAGTCATGGACTTGTCTATTTAGGTTTGGTTCTCTTTCGTCGAGAATAATCACTTTATAACAAGTTCTCTGCGCCCTACTATACCATCCACCTCACCTCACCATTCATCAAAACAATGAAAAAACTCAAGGGACGTGATGTATATCCGATATATTGTGATTATACAACTCTTTTCACCTATCGACTTCTACTTTATGCAAGGTACCTAGGGATTGAAGCTCATCCTACGATAATATGTGGTTTGTTTAGCTCTTTTCAACTACGGGACACTTTTGCCTCTTTTACCCAAATCTAGGATTATGTGTTGACCTTAATCGGGACATGATTCCCTATGCTTGGGTAAGCTCAACCTCGCTCCACCTATACCTACACCAACACCCGAAATACCTTACCAACACCAACAACATTACCCTACCATATCAAATTTTTACCAACCAACAAATTGCCTAACCACACCAAATTGCCTAAATTCACCTCTCACACTAGGTCTAAGGAGAACTACATCGATCAAGGCCCCTCCTTGCTTTGTGCGATGGGCTATGTAGGCAGCACTTAGGAGACATGGGGTCTCCCAAGGTTAGCTCGACCATCCCCTACCATAACCTATCATGTGTTGTTAAAATATAAATGATTTTGTATTTATATTGATAACACTCACCTTTATCCTTTTCGATTCAAAACATTCAAAACACAAACATTCTTCTTATTATCGTAAACTCAAATCAACATACATATTCGGTTTTATTTAGATGTTAAACAAATACATCTTCTCTATCATCGGCGCGCAGTCGGCATCCTTATTTATTCTTCTACCCCTATGAAATTCACTTAGACCCTTACGCCTCATCTGAACGGGTGGTGATCGTGATCGTCGATGCTTCTCACCTGGCCTCTCCATCCTCGAAAGGTGCCACTACTATTGGTTCCTCCCACTGATCCTGCCAATCTCTCCTGTAACATATGAATACGCCTCTCACGTGGAGGAATCTTGCCTCTAGTCTCTCCACTCGTGACTACGCAACCGCTAACAATCCCATTGTCTCATTCACCTACGTTTGAAGCTGGTAAACTAAACCCTACAGGTGATCTCTCTCCGTTGTAATCATAGCTATGTCAGGATGATCAGCCCTCTCACGTGAACCTCGCAGCTCTGCTACCCACCATAATCTATAAGCCTCTGTCGCTCCTACATCCATTACCCTGCGATCGACTGCTGTCTCTTCTGGTCCTTCTGGAGGTGTCGGCCGGGGAGGTGAGAATGATGCCTGGCGTCGATCCTCATGTATGGTCTATAAGCCATGGGTATATCTTGAACAAATCCAAATTGTCGCCGCACACGATCTAGAGGAATCCTCTCGTACTCACCTGGCCTGTGTCCCGCGATCCACCTTAATCACTCTACACCCCTCAAATCCTCGCTATGTTCTCCATCACCATATAGTTCTGTAAGGCCTCGGGAATAGAGTTGCTTATCCTTTCATTCCTTTAAAAGCAGAGATAAGGGTTAGGGCTAGGAGGAATACTTGTTGAATGTCGAGAGGGTGTGCACGTACCGTAGAGAAAGATCGAGATCGATTGCGAAGAACTCCTTTTTATGCAGGAAGGACTACTTGCAGTAAGAATACAAGACCACCAGATTTTAATTAGACAATAAATGAGGAGCTGCCTTGGGCCCGGGAAATATAAAACTTCCTTTGAAGGTGGTGAGTTCCCTATAATATGAATTAACACAAATTCTAACAAATAAGCTATTGTCCAATTACAATTTGTTTACCTTGTTAGAACAATAGAGAAAGGGCTGGTCTTGGTTTAGAATCAAGGTGACCGATGCCGGTCACTGTAACCGGTACCGGTTGGTGCTAACCGATATCGGTAGGGGCAATGTTTTAGGGGCTTTTGGTGAAGGTTGGTTGTAAGGTGGGTGTGTTGTTTTTATAAGGCTGATGAATGGGTGGGATTAGGTAATGGGGTGATGAGAAGGACTCAGAGAATACGGGGGGTGTTCTTGGGGTAATGTAAGGGTGGAGGAATGACAGTTAGATGTAGTGTGTTGCTGGGTAGTAGATCTAGGAATAGACTTATGATGGCTGTGATTCAGAAGTTCAAGAAATGTTATTAAAAGAACGTATAAGACTTACTTACTAGTTCCTGATGGAAAATGCAGGTTCTGGGACTGTGATGATGAAGACAAGGCTCAAGTAGGATGATCTGACAATCCAAGATGAGCTATCTCTTCTCCTGATACTCGGATGAGTGTCACAAGGCTCTGGTTACTCAGTTGTAGTTTTTGGGCTTGATGTCCTTCTCTGCAAACTCTTCTTCTTTCTTTCACTTGTCTCTGTTCAGCCAAGTAAAATTTTGGATTCTTCCAATGATTTCTCCTTTTGATCCACCAAAATCCAACCACTTGTTTTTGGTTATGAGTGGTCATTCTGAGGAACCGATGGTGGTTCACGTAACCGATGGCGGTCGAGTAGGAACCGGTATCGGTCGGTCAAAGCGGGCTATTTTAGTAAAATAGCCGGCTTTCCTCTTTTTCTCTGAGGGGATTAGTTGCGGGCTTGGTCAAGTCATTATGAGGTTGGTTTTAGGTGCGGATGAGGAGTAATTAGTCATGGGTGTGGATGTGGACCAAGTTATAGGTCTTAATTAGGTTAATTTAGGGTTAAGACTAGGTCATGATGAGGTGGCGAAATGAGGTGGCAGGTATGGCGATGTGGATTTATTAATTATAAGGTAATTAATAAATAATTGTGTAAGGTTTAGGTGATGAGGTTAGGTTGCGAAATGAGATGCGGGGCACAAGGGGTCGTAAGACACAAATTTGGTGTCTACATTAGCCCCTTGTTGTCGTGTAGCTTGTCTTTGTTAAAGCTGCACGGACAATAATAAGAAGTGGTTACCCCTGTTAAGGGTATAGGTAATCCCCCTCAAATCTATCACAGATTGAGGTAGCGTGAAATCAAGGATAGGGTTGATAAAGGAAATGGTGTTGAGATGATGGTAAGATGGTGGGGTAGGTCGAGAGGAAGCGGACGCACGTTGAAATGCGATAGTGCGACCGGGTACATGATTTTGAAGAGCAAACAAGCAATTCATAGGAAAAGGTCGATAGTTTATCCAAACAAGGGTGATATAATCACGGTATCCAAGGCATAGGAAGTAGCTCCGGGGATATAACGGGTAAGGTACGGGAGCGTTTAGGCATGTTCGGCGATACGAATGGTTGGTTTGGTTGAGATAAATGTCACGGTCTTGGTCTAGGAAAAGTTGGTCGGCCCATCAAGTCAGGACCCTAATCATGCTAAAACACGAACAGGTGAGCTCGATTGAACAAAGAGCTACAGGATGGGTGGATAAAATTGTATTTTGTTGATGTTGGGTGAGGTATTTAATTGGTGCGGCCTTGGGTCGGGCCAAATGGTTGGGTGCGGCCTTGGGTCAGGCCAAATGGGTTGGTTGCGGCCTTGGGTCGGGCCAAATGGATGGTTGCGGCCTTGGGTCGGGCCAAATGGTTGGGTGTGGCCTTGGGTCGGGCCAAATGGGTTGGTTGTGGCCTTGGGTCGGGCCAAATGGATGGTTGCAGCCTTGGGTCGGGCCAAATGGTTGGTTGCGGCCTTGGGTCGGGCCAAATGGTTGGTTGGCCTTGGGTCGGCCAAATTGGTTGGCGGCCTTGGTCGGGCAAATGGTTGGTTGTGGCCTTGGGTCGGCGATGAAGTTAACAAAGGGTTTTCGACCAAGGTGGATATAGGCGATGTTGTGAGAAAGGGTGATTAGTAAATAAGGGGCGAGAAATTGGGAAGAGGTGGGATAAAACCGATATTGATTGTCTATGACCGATATCGGTTAGGTGACCGATACCGGTTCCTTAGGGCACAATATAACCGGTATCGGTTATAGGTCGAAAACCTATAAAAAGAAAAAATACGGCCTGTCATTGTCATATTGTCAATTTGAAAACCAATTTTAGTTGTCTGAGGTCTTTTGGTGAGATTGTTGAGTTTGTCGGCTGAGGTGGCACTATTTGAGTGGAGAAGTGAGTGATTGGTAGGCCCTAGCGAGGAGGAGGCAACATTTGATTGGTGGAGGACCCAGCAGAGGAGTTTGAGAGCCATGGCACAGCCAGGAGGAGCTGGAGGTGCTGGACCAGCTGGACCACCACCACCTATCCCACCACGACGACGTGTCATCGTACCGGTAGGTTCGAAACCCTTCATTGTGTGAATTTGATGTTGTTAAGCTATATTTGGGGGTTTGGGTAGGAATCCATGTTTTGATAAAATAATGAATAAATTGAAGTTATTTGAAAAATGAAGAGGATAGATGGGTTAAATAGGTCAAGGCGGCAGGGTGGGTAGGTTTTTAGGGTGTTAGGGTGGGTAAATAGAGAGAAATAGGGGAAAAATGGATTTGGGGGCGCGTTGGGTTTGGCTCGTGATTTTGATGGCCGATGTTGGTCACTAAGCGGCCGGCATCGGTCGAAAGTTTTGGGGCGGTGGTTTGTGGTTGGCGGTGTGTCGGTCATACGTCGATCGCCGCGTCGGTGGAGAGGGACGGTGTCGGTCATGGGTGGCCGATATTGCGGTCCCTAGTTAGGATTTTCTATTTTGTTGCTTGGTTTTGTTGTGGTTGTTGTTATTTGGGTGTTTTGGTTATTGTTTGGGAGTTATGGTTATTGGGGTGAAGAGGGAAGGGGTAGAGGTTGATAGGAAGGTTGGTTGGTGGGTGGGGGGAAAATGGGGTGGTTGTGTGGTCGGGTTGTTAAAAGGGGGTATAGAAGGTTAAAGGAGTTGTTGTGATAAAGAGTAGGGCTAATGCAGTGAGTTGGTTTTGCAGGCACGTCAGCAGCTGACGATGCGGGATAGGATGCCCCGTTGTTGAGACGGATGTGGCCACACGTGTCCACGGTGCAGTGGGCCATCATGCGCGAGGTGGGACTCGGTGGAGTCCAGCGTTATAGGGCGATAGAGAGGGATCACAGTCTTATGGTTGCCCTCATCGAGAGATGGGATCCGGCGACCAATGTGTTCCATCTCCCGACTGGAGAGATGACCATTACATTGGAGGATGTGTATCACATCCTTAGATTACCGATCGATGGAGAGGCAGTCTTCCAGGTGGATGCAGAGACAGCCATGGACAACATCTTACAGGTATTCGGGGATGCAGCCGCGCTATTGACTTATCACAGCGTGAGCATCGCCTATGGGGATATGTATCGTGCCCACCGACATGAGACACGGCTTGCCGTGTTGATGATGATCGGCATTACATGCTTCGCCCTCCCGGACTCAGAGGGAGGCCGCTTTCCATGGGCGCTGATGGGGGTATTACATGAGATGGTTGAGGAGCATACATGTTATGCTTGGGCACCAGTATACAGTGCGATTATCTGCAGAAGCGTGGGGCTACCGCCGGATGAGGTGATTCGGGATTTGCTCTACGTTTTTGTTACACTGCTGGGCATATGAGCATATCATATGCATTCGACCAGTAGGGCTGCCCCAGCAGCCAGGGCCACAGGTGATTTATAGATATGGCTTTCAGAGGTGGCTGGGGGTCGTGGGCCAGCCACGGCGATTCTCATTGAGGACGGATGTAGCGTATTACCGGCATGTATTAGAGGCGTGACTGCCTGATATTGTATGGAGGCCTTACAGAGGTCATCAGCCCCATGGAGGAGCCCGATCACAGTTGCGGTGGATCCGGTATACATTCTGGATAGCGGGACGGAGGCCGGGAGAGCATGAGCGGATACCCCTGGAGAGGGTACGACGGCAGATGGGGCTATGACAGGATGAGCCACCTCCCTTCCCTCGATCTGGGAGGGATGATGTAGAGCCCCACTTTGCTGTACCACGGCCCGTGGACCCAGTTGGGTAGCGAGAGGCTGCGGATGATATCGTGGACGATGCCGGCAGTGCAGGGATCATTTTTGGTATGGTGGGCGGGAGAGAGCCGCGAGAGAGCATAGCCTACAGCCGAGACTTGGCGGCGGTGATAGCGAGAGAGGACCAGCTCGGGGCCGAGGTACACGGTTATTACGAGGCGGCTTGCTGCTGCACGAGCACGAATAGGTGTCTTACGAGGTTCATTAGCCGCACGAGTACGGCCACGAGCCCCACCACGAGCACCCACCGGTGCACCACCACGAGCACCACCCAGTGCACCGGCACGAGGCACATGTATAGCCACGAGGCATCGGCGCGAGGGGCACTATTATTAGGAGTCGGGGGACCAGCCCCAGCAGCGATGGTGGCACGGGCCCACTATATGGAGGCGAGAGCGGAGGCCCGGTATTATCAGGATGTTCTTGATGGTACCGGGGCTGACTATCAGCCATATGCGGCACACAGAGCTGAGACCTCGCGTAGCCAGAGATCCCAGGGGGGTGCAGCCACAGCCGGTGGGTCCGTTACGAGGGAGAGGGCGGCCACGAGGGGACCGCGAGGGAGGAGACGAGGCGGAGGGCGGTGGGGAGAGCTGAGGGATCCCTGCAGAGGAGATAGTTTGTGTTTGTACAGTGGATATGGGCACCGGTCTACGAACCGGTTATGTTTATAGAGGCCTGCGTGCCTACATATGATGTATTCATTCATTTATTCATTTATTGTATATACCGGCCTGCGAGCCGAGTACGGGTTGTATAGTTGATATCGGCTGCCCGTAAATGCGAGTATATTTTGATATGAGAGACCGGCCTGCTGAGCGAGTTGAGATTATTGTGATTATTGCGGCCTACGTGCCGGCTTTGTATTATTATGAGATCACGAGGCCCCTATGCGGGGCACATTGTATATTTGAAACTTTTGATATATAGATATGATGATTTTGACCCACATCTTTGTGTTTAAAATGTTTTAAGTGTTTTGTCGATTATTTAATGTATGATGAGTGTTTTTTATATATTGATGGTGTTGATGTCTTTTGTTGATGGGATGTATGTATATATAGATGATGAGTTTAATTGACATGTTGTGTTATGAAATGTTGTATGTGTTTTGTCACTGGTTTGTGAAATTGAATGTATGTAGCTGCTGAGTTGGATCCAAATGGTGTATAGATTGATGGTTTTTGATATCGTTTGTTGATGGCTTGTTTGTTTTTGTAATATAGATAGATGATGTTGATGAAATTGTGATGAGATATGGATTTGATGAAAAATTATAGATAATGGTGTTGTTTATGCAGGAAAAAGGGACGGGCGCCACAAAAATTAGGTAGAAAATAAAGAAAAGAACTATGTGTAAAAAAAAGTATGTATGTGACCGATATCGGTTAGATAACCGATGTCGGTAGGCAATAAACCGATATCGGTTAGCTAACCGATACCGGTTATTCAAATATGAGCTTTTCTAAAAATAGAAAAGCTTGGGTGGCAACTGAAGTTCTTATTTTGAGCATTCTTATTTTTAGAGTCATGCAACAAGTTAAATACGTGAATGCGCATTGTTTGGCACTGATACATGTGATTACATGAAATAATTTGAGTGATAAGGAGGAAAGAGATAGATGAAGTGAATGTGGGCTGAGATTCAGAAGCGAAAAGGCAAATTTGAAAAGGTGGTGAACATGGCTGAGCGAGGAGAAGCATCCAGCGAGCGGGACGAGAGGAAGACAAGTTCCACCTCAGTGCTGCTGCAGCCCAAGAGGTAAACATTTTGGTTGTAATTTGATTCTTGCTTGTTTTGTGAATAGGATGAGAGAAGTGTAAGTGGGTAAAGATGAGAAAGAAAAGGTGATAGGCAAGGGTTTGGGATGGGGTGAGTGCTATGGGGTAGGTAAGCAGGGTGGTCACGTATGTTTTTAGGTATAGATAGGAGTAAATGAGGCAAAATAATTATCGTAGGTGTATGTTTTTAAGCAGGGTGTATATTTTTGACAGTGACCGGTATCGTTTAGAGATAACCGGTATCGGTTAGCAAACCGGTATCGGTTATCTATAACCAATATCGGTTACTGTAGGAGTTTCCAGAATTTGAGAAAAAACCCGTGTAGATTTGTTTTATTGAATAATTATGTGTCGTTTTGATGTATGCAGGCGGAAGCAGGGTTAAGGATGAATGATACTATACCAACGTTTTTGTCACGAATCTGAGTGGATGTAACACCAGCTGAATGGGCATTGATAAATCGTTTGGGGTTAAGTGGAATCATATTATTCAAGAATCACACGTAACCATGCTTATGTTGCGGGCTTTGATTGAGAGATGGAATCCGAGAAAGGAATACCTTCTATCTACCAACAGGGGAGATGACAGTGACTTTGGAAGATGTGTTCCATATTTTGAGACTCCCAATGATAGGAAAAATAGTGTATCAGGCGTTGCCTAGCGCGGGGCGGGCAGCGATAACTTGAAGTATTTGGTTGGTTGCTGCGAGATTTGACACAGTGAGTTTAACATTTACGTATGGTACAATGTATGCAACACACCCTGAGGAAACAAGGTTGGCCGTGCTATTAATGATAGCGGTGGGGTATTATGCATTACTGAGGGCGGAGGGTGGAAGATTTCCAAAAGCATTGATGAGTGTTATTTGGGAAATGATAGAAATGAGCATTACTTTTGCATGGGCACCTGCATATTTGGCGGAGCTATACAGGGGTTTATGGGCTTGTAGATGAAATCATGACAACACTTTAGATTGTTCATTTTTATTAGATTGTTGGGCCTATGAGCACATTGTTTTGTGTGACCAATAGGCCGACCCATCCATCGGAGAGGCCGGAGTGTAGAGGTTGGGATTGGACGATGGGTCCATCAGAACAAGAGCAGATCCCGAGGCTGTGACGGGTGACACTTTGAGTATTATAGGAAGGTATGGGAGATGGTGATGATTGTGGATATCTTTGGAGGCCTTACGGGAACTATATAGTAATAGAGAACATAGGCCGAGGAGTTGAGGGTGTAGAGCGATTGAGGTGGATCGCGGGGCACGGTAGGAGTGAGTATGAGAGGATTCCTCTAGATCACGTGCGGCGACAATTTGGATTTGTGCGGGATATACCCCTGGCTTATAGACCATGAGGAGATAGGCTTGATCGTGAGGTGATGGATGCGGGAGAGCAGCGAGAGGCCTATAGATTATGGTGGGTAGCAGGCTGCGAGGTGAGCGTGATCATCGACGACATAGCTATGATTACAGGCGGAGAGATCGTCTGCGGGTTTAGTTCATCGCTCAAACACGAGGTGAATGAGACAAGAGGATTATTAGCGGTTGCGGAGTCACAGCGGAGGGACTAGAGGCAAGATACCTCCATGCGAGAGGCGTATTCACATGTTACGGAGAGATTGGCGAGATCAGGTGGGTAGGTACCCGATGGCGTGGTACCTTTGAGGATGGAGAGCCCAGCGAGGGCGTCGATGATCACGATCATCACCTAGTTCGAGATGAGGCGTGAGGGTCTAAGTGAATGTTATCGAGGTATAAGAGTAAATAAGGATGCCGACCTGTGCGTCGATGATAGAGAAGATGTATTTGTTTAACGTCTAAATAAAACTGAATATGTATGTTGATTTGAGTTATGATAATAATAAGAATGTTTGTGTTTTGACTTTTTTGTTTTGAAAAAGGATAAAGATGAGTGTTATCAAATAGAAATACCCAAAACTATTTATATTTACAACACATGATAGTGTATGGTAGGGGATGGTCGAGCTAACCTTGGGAGACTCCATGTCTCCTAAGTGCTGCCTACATAGCCCATTGCACAAAGCAAGGAGGGGCCTCGGGCCGTGTAGTTCTCCCTTAGGACCGGGGAGAGGTGAATTCAGGAGCGATTTGGTTGTGGTTAAGCAAATTGTTAGGTTGGTAAAAATAGTGATATTGGTAGGGTAATGTTGTTGGTGTTGGTAAGGAATAATGTTGTTGGTGTAGGTATAGGTGAAGCGAAAGTTAGCTTACCCAAGTAGTAGGAATCGTGTCATCGATTAAGATCAACACACAATCTTAGAGTCAAAGTCAAAAGAGCGAGAGTGTCCGTTCGTTGAGAAGAGCTAAACAAACCACATATTAATG